>VCJN01000691.1:0-58685 GCA_006384855.1 Tetraselmis striata
TTACCGCTCATGCTCGTTATGTGATAACAGCCTGGCAATATACCTTATCCCTCCTCGGGTTTTATTTTATGCCACGATGCCTACCAATCCGCAACTACATGCACTCCGCTTGACGCCCGCTACGGCGCAAACCCGCTCACACCCGCTAACTTGTTATACCAACACGTGGACTCTGCGGATTACATTGACATCGCCACAATACCATATGCAGAAATACATGACTGAAAGTTAGAACTCGCCAATACCCTGTGTATCAAGCATACGTAGCATATGCCAAACTCGCCCAAATAAAGTCTGGATGTCAACGTCACACATATTGCTTCGCATTACAGCTTGTCAAACCCCGCCTGCCAATTCCTGCCAACTCTGCTTGCTTTTGCTATGGCAACGTCACACATATTGCTTTGGCAGTCAGCTTGCCACAGTCCGCCTGCCAACTCCTGCCAACTCCGCTTGCCCTTTGCTATGCACTGCCATCCCGTATTCCACAATTCCTGGGCGACATATGCTAACCTGACCAAGTCGTAATGATATGGCTCCATGATTATGCCCGACACAATCTACTTGTCCCTGTCGCAATGCTTGCGCACACTGATCATCGTGCCCTGTCCGCCGAATACCCCACCCGCTTCCCCTGCGAATCATTCCCATGGGTCTGCTTTTTTTGGGGCCGGGATGGAATGTTAGGGTTACCACCATAACCTACCTGCATACCTATACCCGCATTCATGTGTACACCCATACCCATACTGTCCACTCACTTATATCCTAGCACGCCTATATACATACTGCTCATCCGCCCATACATGTAGACTGCGCACATGCTACACGTGATCACGCCCACGTGATCATGTATGCCCTCGTCAGCCATTACGCCCCGATGGCTCCCTGATGACTCCAAGCCTAGATTGTATACCCAAGCCTGATGCCTGCGCATGCGACCGACTGCTGAGCCGATAGTTGTATAAAGCCATGTACACCCCGGTGCACTGTAACAATCTCCTTTGTTGCAAACCTTTTCCTTGCCTATGCTAAAGTCCCTCGCCTAAAGCTTACAGAGTCTATTGCGAGGCATTTTGAACAATGCCGTAATAGAGGTAAAGAACATACTGTAGGAGTGTTTGTATTGCCTGCATTTGATAGATTCAGTGCTTTGACAAAGCATTGGAAACTATTGCAGCAATACCTGGCAAAGACACCTTTGTTCACCAGGTGGTCTGATAAAAATGCCACAATCCAGGAAGATGTTAGACCGCCAAAGTGTGGGGTTAACATTGGTTAGTTGATGCTGACTGTGCTTTTCCTGATGACTTTGTAACTACCTAAAACTGTCACAAGTCCAAATGTGAGTTTTAACGTGGACTCTGCAAAAGTTGCAGATTCTAGCGTTGATATTGGTGAACGTGCATCTGAGTCTATAAATGAATGTGATGCGGTCAATGTGGCTGATCCATCATTTTGGAGTGAGCAAAGGCAAAGTTCGCCTCAGATTGCTTCTTTGACTCGTTGGGATGACCCCATGCCATTGTTAAAATTCAATGTGACTATTAACGATAATGCCGTTGTGGATACACTAGTTGATAATGCGGCATCTTTGGATTTTATGTCGGAGGACTTTGTGCGCAGAAACAACTTGCAGATACTAAAGTTGAAAGCTAAAACACCTGTTCGTTTGGCTAATGGTCAACGTGTCTCATGGTGCCATACAAATGTTGTGTCTCTGTGTGTTGGAGGTCATGTATTTGAGAATCGAGCATTTTATATATTGCGCGAGCTCAAAGTCTCTGACATGGTATTGGGACAAACTTGGCTTGATGAAGCGCAAGTTACCATTAAGTATGGTACTGAACGTATCATCATGACTTTAATGGATGGAACCCATGTACCTGTTGTAATAGTGGGTCGTACTCCTGCATGTAGCATGATTACTTCCACTAAGGTACAAAAGTTGATGCGCAAAAGTGCTCGTGCGTCTAAGCAGAATTCTTTGGCTGAATTCTATGTCGTTGAAATGTCGGTTATAATATAAGGGATGATCCTGACCTGCAGCATTTAGACAATGCTATGACACCAGAGCAAAAGGATGCTATTCGTCATTCCTGAAATTTTGCGTCCAGTCAACATGCCGCCTGTTCATCGGCCATGGGATCACAAAATCGAGTTATCTGGCAGAATGAAACGCCAAAGACTTAATCGTTTATCTCCCGCTGAACGTGCTGAATTGGATCGCCAACTCAAAGATGCGATTGCCGCTGGACTTGTTCGTCCTAGTCAATATGAGTTTGGTTCACCTATTATTTTTGTTAAGAAGGCAGATGGATCCCTCCTATCTTCAATGTTGGAGGTAGAGTATCTGTGGATACCCGTATGCTTAAGGTCAAAGGTCAGCCTTGCAAAAAGCTGATGGACAAGCAGCTTGGCCTGTTTTCTATTGTAGAGAAAATTGGCGGTCATAGTTATTGACTGAAATTACGTGCTAGTGTCAAGTTGCACCCAGTATTTCATGTTTATAACTTGAGACCCTGTCCCATTGCGCCGTTGCGCCCGCATGTACCTCTACTTGTTGTTGGTACTGGTGACGACTTTGATGATGAGTATGAAATTGACAAGATCACCAGCGTTTAGATCGGTTCCATGCCCGGTTTACGTGGTACTCAGTTGCAATTTCTTGTTCACTTTGCGGATGAGTCTATTGCCCATGTTTGGCATCGTTTGTTTGATGTTAAGAGGACAATAGCATTGCAGGATTTTATGGCTACTCCCAAATGGTTGGACTTTGTAAAGTCACCTGAATTTGTGGAGCATATGCATATATAAATATCCGGCACGTGTGCCGACTGCAAATTAAACTACAGGGGGGGGGGGGGGGGGGGGGGGGAGATGTAGTGTGACAATAATGGCATACATGCTCTGTACGGGTAATGTATGATCGTAGCATCATTCATGTATGAGTACATGATGTATCGTATGTGTGCGCGCGTGTGTCACGCGCCACAATACGAGTACTGGTGGATGATGAATCATGAGATGAGTCCTACTACTTGTACCGGTACACTGTGCAGTAGTAGTTGCGGGATAATACACAGCGATTCCTCGTAATACAAACCCGTACAAAATATATACTGCTGCAAAAAGGGAAGACAATGCTAAGGTGTACGGGGCTCGTCGCCCTTAAATAATCCTTACGAGTACCCGACGCTCAGGTTGGTCACCCGCCGGCGCGGCCTCGCACCTAAGGAAGTACTCGGATACCACGCGTACCCGGTAATGGTACATGCCCTACACGTCAGCGCGTACGCCTCGTGTATACGTGCTGCAGTGTACTATGTGCCAGTGATGTTACCCCCTTTTTAGGATGAGAAATACCTTGTTCTCGGTTGCCGCCCGGTGAAAGCCCGCGCTGCCGCTCCACGTCAGCAGTCGGCAGGAGCTGCCCCAGCGGGAGTTCCCCGTATTTCAGAAATACGGAATATTTCGCCACTCCCGGTGTCCGCGCGCACGTGGACCCCCGCGCGTCGCCGGCGCGTCCCAGCGCGCGTGAGTGGCAACCATTTCAAACTCAAAGCTAATAAGCCAACCGCTCCGCCTGATGCGCCCACTCGACCACCGCCAACACGGCACCCCAACGCGTGCACTGCCTCTCCCCAGAATTCGAGTCGCCATGGCGCCCTCGGCGAAAGATCCAGACACAGAACGTCGCACATACTGCGAACTGAACCTGCCATCACCTCAGCGGCGTGAATGGAACTCTCCTTCATGGTCTTCATCTGTTGGTGTGCGATCTCCTTCATCTCGTTCACCTTCTTAGGCCGTCCCCTCTTCTTCTCTGGCTCCTCGCCTGCCTCATCGCTATCGGCTGCTTCTGCTTGGGGAACCCGCCGCTTTATCTTAGCCGCCAACTTGCGCGACTCCAATCTCCCTGCAATTGGTTCGTTGGTCTCCGCAGGGTCATTGCCACCCCACTCATCTGCAGCCGCAGCCACAGCCACCGCCTCCTCATGGCTAGCTTCAGGCACCGGATCCTTGTCCAACTGGTCAGGGCGACGGCGGGCGTTCACCACAGCGCCAACGTTTCTGACGCCACCGTGAAGCACGAATCCACCTTCGCCAAGCGGTCCCTCCAACGCTCCGGATTGAAGCAACTCGTCGAAGAATTGGGGAGCTCTTGCCGTCAGACGGTCCACCGTGTCTCTGCCATTCCCTGAGCCTCCATGGGTTCCGTCGACACGGGCGAGGGCCAGGCGGTGCTTGCGCGCTGCGCGCAGCATGTTGTCGTACTTGTCACGCAGAGATTGGCGTGAGCGCGCGCTGCCCTCGCACTTCTCGTTGAAGTTCTCGCGCACGAACGTCCACACTTTGTCAATCTTCTCGGTGCGGTTCAGGATGCGTGCCATCGCTGCGTCGGCGTCATTCACGAGCCGAATCAGTAAAGCGCGGTCTGCCTGTGTGTAGCGCTCCCCCTCGGCACTGTCCTTGGGCGGCTCCTAAGGTGCTGCTGCCTTGTCAACCTTCTTGGTCGAGCTGCCACCAGTCGCCTTGGTGGCCTTCTTGGTCGAGCTGCCACCAGTCGCCTTGGTGGCCTTCTTGGTCGAGCGCTTGGGAGCGGAAGGGCCGGCCTCTCCAGATGGCGGTGCGTCTTGCTCGTCGTCGTCCTTCCCCCAAGGCTCGTGGCGTTCTTGGTCGACGTCGCTTCCTCCGACAAAGCCGACTTGCAGGGTGGTGCCAACAGCGCGGAAGGACTCCAGCCCGTGCTCTTCTTCGGCGTTGGCGCGTTCTTGGCGCGCTGCCACCGCTTGGTTTAAAACTGGCGGAGCAGCGCGACCGCGTGAGTCGTTTGCGTGGAAGGGGATGACTCCCAGGAAAGCGAGAGCACTCAGCTTCTCTCGCTTGAGCGTGGCAGCTCGAGCCTCATCGGCGGTGGGTGTGTCCCCCATAATTGCGGATATGTGATGACGATAGTCGATTCGAGGCTGAGTGAGTGCGACGAGGTGGCGAGCTGCGCGGTGTGACATGGTGATGTTTCCCGTTCAAGCTGGTTTGAAAACCACAGCTCTGGCGACGAGAGCAGGTCGGTATGACTCGGCGAGCGAGACGCGCGTGAGGCGCGCGCAATCGACCGACGACCTACGGGGCTCCAACAAGGGGGGGGGGGGGGGGGCTTGTAGAGAAATGGCCGTGCGACCCCCACGGACGTCCGCTTTGTGCCACGTCAGCTTCGGACAAATGGGGCCATGTTTCTGTAACATTTCGCGGGTTGAACAGTAACCGCTCAGGTGTTAATCGGTATAGTGCGGTGTAGCGGAAAGTACAGTGCACGGCTACCGCTACCGCTACGGCTCAGGTATTTCTCATCCTAAAAAGGGGGTTACTCACACCCTGTATCTAGCCGTATGCGCATATGCTATTTATGCAGAATTAATACTAATAAAGAGTCGAGAGCCAACCGTGGGTTTCGCACCTCCGATCGTTAACGCGCCAAAGCCATTTAAAGTGAACTAAATTCATGCCACCGATATGCCGCGGGTCAACCGGCAGAGGGGCGCAATATCGAAAGCGTTATGCCAATATAATTTTGACGTCGTGATGGAACTAGCGACTACTAGTCGCTAATGGTACTCGCGAGCCGCCAGCGCAGGCGGTCGCAGTCACTGACACACAGTCACACCCCACCAGTCCACCACCACGCCGGCGCATCTGACAGCTATAGGTGAAGATGGCTCAGCCCCCGTCCCAGCCACATGCGCTATCGCTCGGTCCTGTGGAGCCAAAGCTGCAGTGGCGCACGTTTCGGGGGGGTCATCCGTGGGTCACCGTGGGACCGGAGCATTTCGCGCGACTGACCTCCCTTACCCTGTGGAGGGCGACTCTCGACTCTCGGGCGACCCGCGTAATTCCGAACCTAACAGCCGAAGCAACCGTACCGGGTATGCAGTTCGACGCGTTCTTTGAGCTGTGCCGGATGTACTCGGCGTGGGCGGAGGCCAGTAGGGCGGAGCTGGTCGCTGAGCCGTGGCGGGGGGCGTACTTCAAGGGGCGTGTGGAAGCATCACGTCAAGAGGGGCGGCGAGGGCCATGTCATCAACAACAAGACCTTCTCCGCCACCTTTTTCCTCCCTAGGTAAGAATACCCCCCGCCAATAGCGCCCCGGGCCTGACTAGACGCAGGATAGCCCACCCTCTGTCTTATCGTGTCACGGTCTATGTGTGTGGCTGTGCAGACAGATAGCGGGGGTGGCGGCGTTCCAGTCAATCGATCCGAAATTCGGGCAGGACCAGTTCCGTCGCGTGCCCCGGACCGGCGACGTGATACAGATCCTCGGCCCCCTAGTAGGCACCTGCATCCAGCAAGTCGGAGACCTGGGGAAGGTGCGGTGGAAGTTCCGCACCGGTATCTATCGGCCAGAGGGCGACCAGCTGCAGATGGGCCTCACGCCTGTCTGGCTGGACCACAACCCCCCCAACGGCGACCTGTCCAAGCTGGACTACAACCGCGTCCCGGTCCTGCCCGCCTTTGCTAACCACGAGATGAGCCCACCGCCTGCCTGGCCCTGACCTCATGACTGTATGTGACTTTACCATCTTGCCTATCTGATCCACCTCCTCAGTGTACAGGGCATGGAGCTGACAGAGGCCCAGCGGGCGGCGCTGGCGAATCCTGCACGCTACCAGCAGGTGCTAGGTCAGCGTGTGTACTCCTTCCTCACTGCCCCTCCCCCACCCCCACCCCCACCCCCACCCCGGTTTCCTGCCAGAGAGGGCTAGTTGGGTTGGGTCTATGCATCCACACCTTAGCGGCCAGATTACAGGTCGCGTGGAGCCCTGGGAGATTCTGGCGCGCGCAAGTGGGAAGCGGCCGCGGCACGAGGTGCTACCCCTAGCTCGGGTTGTAGATGCCACAGGGGAGCTTCACGGGAAGCTGCTGGCAGAGCATGAGCTCTACCTACAGCAGCAGCAGCTGAGCAGCAAGGGGAGGAGGCAGCATAGGACTTTTTGTGTAATTTTTTGTGTCATAATAGGACCTGAATTCTTTTCTGTTCTCATGCGCTCATCCATGTCGGTGCATTTCATGTGCATGCCATATTGTATGTTTGCATTCAGCGCACCGGCTTGAGAGAGATATTTACATGTTATTGTGTTAATGTATGAATATGTAACCAGACACTGCATCATTTGTTTAATAAGATTGTTGCTTCCGGCTGTGGAGACGCATGGCACAACCGCACTATCTGATGTGACTGTGGTGAGTTGACACTATAGCAACTGCCATTATCTTCTGACAAGTTGCCATGCGCTGGATATATAGAAGCTAACACAGCGATCAATGTGTCAGCAAACAGAGAGCCTCCTCCAATTATATGCAAAATCATATAGTAATAATGTTGCATATGCTATAATGCAATATGTAAAAGAACATTCTGACACGTCTTAACGTTATTGCGTCTGAGTGCGCCCCGCCCGCTTGCACACAGAAACCCTCAATTAAAATCTAGGATGCACCACTGCATATGAGAGTGTTAGACGGTGCATGGGACAAGACATAATAATAATGAGAATTATTACACATTTCAGAAACCTAAAGAGCTGGGGGACAGTTCTCATCATGCTTGTGCATGATCTCATCCATCCAGTCCAAGCAGTCCTGCTGAAACTTGCGCTTCTTTTCCAGCTGGTTGCTGGCCAAATGTCCTCGATTAATCTGCTTGCTCTCCAGCACACCACCATGAACTTTGCCCTTAGTGTTACTCAATACCACATCAGGATTCTGCATAACAACAATTCTAGTTAAGACCGTGCCACAGGTGTGTGCCACACTCTTATCAGAATGTTGGTGTGAGTACTGCTTTAATAGCTGATGCATCGACGTTCGGTGTCCCCCCCCCCCCCGCCGTAAATGGTATGCAGAAAGTCTTCCAGCGCCACAGAATGCCTCCGGACATGGCAGCAGCTGCTTGTCAGCCAGCAAACCATGAATTGCAGCAAACCCCATAACCCAGTATTATGGGCTGTGAATAGGCCCTGGGTGAGGTCTGAGCTATTCCAGATGTGTGGAAGGGGGGCTGCTATATGGTTCCAGCAGGGGTATATAACTAGGATTTGCAGTGAGTGATAATATTTGCTTCAGCAGCTGGGTGTCAGCCAGCCGCGCGCCTGTTTGCCGGCTGACCCATAAATTGCAGCAAACCCCATAACCCACTAGTATGGGCTGTAAATAGGCCCTGGGTGAGGTCTGAGCTATTGCAGACGTATGGAAGGGGGACTGCTATATGGTTCCAGCAGGGGTATATAACTAGGATTTGCAGTGAGTGATAATTTTTGCTGCAACAGCTGGGTGTCAGCCAGCCGCGCGCCTATTTGCCGGCTGACCTATAAATCGCAGCAAACCTCATAACCCACTAGTATGGGCTGTAAATAGGCCATGGGTGAGGTCTGAACTATTGCAGACGTATGGAAGGGGGACTGCTATATGATTCCAGTGAATATTATATTTGAATATTTGATGGATTTCTGCCGCAGCTCAACAACGCGCGCACGGGGGAGGGCACCCACCTGGTGCTCAGACATGGTAGCGTCGCCTGCATCGGTGACCTCATGAGCCAGGCGCTCGGACGCTGCCTTTAGCTCGCGCGCCTGCTTGAGCTCATTGGCGAGGTCGGCCACGCGAGCGGTGGCTGCTGCCTCGCTGTCCGCCAGCTTGCCGGATAGGTCGTCCACCTGCTGCTGTAAAAAAGTCGCAGCCACCTCCGCCTCGTCAGCTCGACGCTCAGCAGCAGCGAGCTCCGCGTCCCCACTGTTGTGAAGCCTTGAAAGCGCACGCCGCTGGCCTCCGAGCTGTCTCTCGCGGGCATCGAGCACGAACTGGAAAATATCGCAATAATCGAGCAGCTGGCTCGTCGCCTCGAACTGCTTCTCCAGCAGCCCGTCCAGAGCCGCCGCGCGGGCACGAAGTTGATCAGCTGGCAGGTCCGCGATTGGCGTCGGAGATGCTGTTTCCGGAGGTGACTGAGTGAGAGGCACGTAGCCTGCTCGTTCAAACCCGTGTACGTACTGCGCCTGGGTCCTGATGTTAGCGCTGTCGAGTGGGGGGCGTCTTAGGCGACGAAGCTGTCGATGCTTGGTATCCCGGCCGATTCCCGTCCCGTCTGCGTTGCCGTTGGCCGGCGGGGCAGCGACCGGGAGCTCTAGACCTGTAACATTCCGGGCAGCGGCCTCGTCAGCAGGCTCGACGGTAGACGACCCCGGTGCATGGCGGCTAGGCTGGGCTGTCGCGAGAGTGACGTGGCGGGGGCGGAACTGCGGCAGGATGGAGCCGACAACAAAAGTAGCGAAAACGACATTAAACGCTTGCTTTGTCGCTGCATCAGCTTTCGCTACCTGCCAACGATGCTTGAGGATGCCGACCATCGCGTGGTCGGCTCAGGGTACGGGGCTAGTAGGTGGTCGCTCGGGGGCTCACGCGCGGGAGTTGGTGTTGCAGTGAGTTGCCGACACTGGTTACGACAGGGCGTCGCAGATGTTGCGGCGGCCAGTAGCTGCTGCGCTGCTACTTAACTGCCGTAGTCGTCGTCTTATCCGGTATTTTTTTCGACCTGTGACTCCCCGCTCCGGACCACGAGCTGCACCGGTATGAAAATATCGGTCAACAATGGACCAGTAGTCTCGGAGGGAGACACGCAGCCCCGGAAAAACCTCGTAGTCTTTGTTATCCGCGAGTGCTGTGGCTGCATCAAAACCACGGCCAGGTACAGTCATGTGTACGCGTACACGAAACGCGTCCCCGGTCAAAATCATAGTCGATATTACCGGCGGGCGCTGAGCTGGCGTTCATCACTGTAACGCGTACTGGAGCGTCGCAGTGATGGACCAGCGCAGATAATCGGTATGGTAACGAAACGCCCGGGGAATGAGGGGGCAGTACCGGTAGATATATTATTTACTCCGAGTATTTACTGGTACACACGATGTACTGTTAAGTACTAGTACTCTTGCCTCTGATGAAATCAAAGTCGCGCGAAGAGGCGCGGAGAATACGAGGAATCGCTGTGTACGCATGTGCGTACCCGTAGCGGGCATATATTTACAATGCACATGCCTCTGTAACATCAGTTGTATACTTGTGTATAAACTGATGTGTCAACTACTTGTGCGGAGGTCTCTAACCGACGACCTCCTGTTCGACACTTCGAGGCACGACTCTCCACGGTGACGCGCTTATCAGTGCGCGTGCCTCTTGGTGGTGGCTAGCTGCGAGATAGCCAGACACATAAATAGCGGCGGGTTGTGACAACGTTGTAACCATTGTTTCTTTCTTCTCTATTGCCTCTGTGTTTTCACTACAGTTCTGCCTACTGCGTGTGTCAAGGGGTGAGACTGCCGCACGAGGAAGGCCCGCCTAACCGTTGGATGCGCAGCTTTATGGAGCGCCACCACAATCGCCTGCGTGGGCGCACTGTCGACAATCTTGACGAGGCGCGCTTCAATGTCCGGCAGAGCGCTGTGAAAGAGTTCTGTGACGCGCTGGAGGAGATCTTCAGGAAGTTTCCTAGCCTGCCATTCATGAACATTTGCAATCTGGATGAGACCGGTTTGCATGCGGCCGGGAAGAAGAAATGTGCCTATATTGCCCCCGGCACCAGGCGGACACATGCGCAACAAGACATGCCGTTTCGGCCTCACCACACTGCTTACCATCTTTTCCGATGGCTCCACGATGCCACCGCTCTTTGTGGTAAAAGGGAAGGAGCGCGACCCGACATGGAAGAAGGACGCCGACATGAAGCAAGTGTTTTGTCGATGCAGGGATGGCAGAAATTCAGATCACCCACCAGGACAACGCGTGGATGGACAGAGCAATCTTTCTCAAGTGGGTCAAGGACATTTTCTTACCTTGGACAGTAGACAAGCGCTCAACAGAGACGCCCATGATCTTGATCATGGACAACTTGGGAGCGCACATCAACCCGGAGGTCCTTCAGCTCTTTGTCGACAACCATGTCATCATCGTCCCACTACCTCCACACGCCAGCCACTTCCTGCAACCATTGGACGTTATTATGCAGGTGCTCAAGCATTTCAAGGACAAGGCAACCAAGGCATTCAGGAGACTGCACAAGAAGAGGCTCATCAAGGAGAAGGAGCTGATCATCATGTTGTTCAAGTTTCTTCTCGTGGACAGCTCCGGCCTCCAGCGGGGCAGCGCCTGGACCATGCACTGGAGTCCGCCACGGTATGTTGGGCAGGCTACCTGCCGTTAGAAGCCGCGGTGATCGCTGACTATGGGGAGCGGAAGGTCGCAGTTAGCAAGCTACACGATGCCGAGGAAGATACGCTTTGCGAGCCAACAAGACCCTACCAAGACATGCTGCTGACCATGGACGACCTACCGTGTCGGGACGACATCAACGAGACCGTTTCGGCAGCGGCAGACGTGGTCAAGAGGGTGGACCAGTATCTGGCCGAAGCCGAGGACTCCCTGGCAAGGGCTAAGGAGACCCGAGCACTGGTAGGCGGGACGAAACGGCGGGCCGCGACGAACCCTAAGGCGAATGCCATTGACCCGACGATGGCTATATATGGCGACCGACTGAAACCCAAAACGCCGCGACACTCGCCACCCCATGCAGGACATCGCCAACACCGCACAAGGGCAGCATGTGTAGCTTCAGGCAGCTGGTGGCGAGCAGGCGGGCCTCACCTCGGCTCATGTCATCAATGCGTGGCAGATAGCTGCCGTGATGGCGCGCGTGCACGGAACAAATCTCGCCGGAACCGGAGATGGCAGCGCAACTGGAGGCCTTCCGCCGCCTTGACGGTGAGGCTTACTGAGCTGTAACAAAAATGGGTTTGGGTCGCAGTGGCCGGCAAGCGCTGTGAGAATTGGGGATGGTCGACGCTGGGTGGTGCATGCGAAATGGTCCACGATAGTGCAGCGCACCCACTTTGGATTTTTTGACCCACTGTACGTCGGCCCAAACCGGCTCGCACTGAATAACCGAATTGATCAGCCCATCTCGCCAGACCTAGATTAGCACTTGCTCTAGTTATGATTTGAGTTTGGGGGGCATGCGCCACCTTATGGCCTGGTCCATGGGCACCTGACCACTAAATGGTCCATGATACCGCCCTTACTCGCTACAACATATCCGGACGAGGCACTAGATGAGTTCAGAAACTGAGCTAGAGGGAGGCACTCACTGGGAGAGCAGTACTGATGTAAAGTATTTGATTCTGCCATCACTCCATCAGTAAATTCAGTAGCGAACTAGCGACTAGTCGCTACTACGGTGCGGTAGTACCGCGTATACCGGTAGAGCGACTAGTCGCTACCCGGAAGTTCCGCCCGCCGAGCGTGTGATCAGTAGTGATCAGTAGGGCTACCATTTGCACATAAGCAACCGGCCGGCCCACGCACCGCGTTCTTGTTGTCATGTCTTAGTGTAGCGCCACTCCGCGGCAGCCCCGCACTGTCCCTTTACCCCTCTCCCCTACTTCCGGCATGACCCCAAGTTGCATGCCTACAAGAACTTCGCCAAGGAGAAGCCGTTGGCGTGGTGGAAGGACTATTGTCTGGTATACGTAGTCGTGGCTCGCCTTGCGCGGATTGTACTATCTCTGCATGCGTCCTAGATTGAGTGCGAGCGAGTGTTCTCTCTAGCAGACTTGCTGATCCAATCCCTTAGAAACCGTATAGGGGCAGAGAGTGTCAAACATACAATTTGTCAGCAAGAATGTTGAGGTGTCAGGCTACGTCTCCAAGCTATTGAGAGAGCACTATTCAGATGACATCATTCGTTAGTATCTATAATGGTGACGATATTGTCCCTAAGAATATAGTGAGACAGCCGTGGCATCTGCCCTCTTGTCCGATGGATTGCATTGCCGAGGGCGATCCCTTGGATGCTTGGATGAAGATGGAGAGTGCCATTAGTGATGATGATACTAGTTGAATAGTGCAGCCTACATAGGACATTCTCAAAATGTGGCTTGGCTTTGCGTAGCGTTACAATTGTAAACAATCCCACGACTTACTTTCCTTCCGCCCAAATTCTCATCATAAAGCTGCTTATCCTCTTGTCTAGTCCACGGTCAGTCGGCTAATTAAGATATGTTAGTCCTATCCGTTGCTTAGTCATATCTCTCCGCAAGCTAACTAGCCAAGCCGACTAACTAACTAACTAACTAACTAACTAACTAACTAACTGGACTAAATGGAGTTAGTTAGTTAGTCACTAGATAGCTTTTATCCCGGTTAGTCACAACCCTGGTACTACACGACCGTCCTCCGGCGACTGAATCGTCCTCAACAAAGGCACATACAACATGCATGGTCTCGGTTGAGCGGTCGTCTTCCTAGTCGATGTATTTCGGCAATATCGTCCCCGGGATCGATTCCTAGTCGATGTATTACGGCAGTATCGTCCCGGTGTGTCCTAGGTTTACCGCCCGGTTATTGATGCATTATTAGCCCTTCGGGGTTCGAATGAGGCAATGGTGTACGGGCTATGCCAGACCTCATATCAATACGACGACTGCAGCTGGCGCATGAGGTAGGTCAAGTGCTGGGGCGGCTTCGGCCGATGTCCCCGGACCAGTCCTTGTACGGCGGCCATGATCATGCACCTACAAACCTATACATAACAATCGTCCTACATTAAAAATAATCGAGTAATATTTATGGTGCCTGTAGCTGGATTTTCTGCTGGATTTCCGCATGGATTTCTTGAAAGTTGCAGGTAGCACATGTACTCATTATTTTTATGACGAGGGTGTCCAAAACGCCGCCGGCATGCCTCGCTTTGTTCCTTTCGCCGTCTCCGAGTTCGGCTCGCTGGCCCCGCACGGTGAGGCCTTATTGGCGGAGCTCGCGAAAGCTAGCCGCACACACAGTGGCCAGAAAGTCGACAAGCTCGTGTCTGCGTGGCGCTGCCGTTTCTTCTTGCTCATCAACATGGCACATGCAGACAACGTTCTTGGTGGGGTCGCGGCGGCACGTGATGGTGCTCTTGCGCATGCGTCGCGTCGCTCGTCGGCATGTGTTGCTATGACCCGGGTCATTGGCTGCAAGCATATTCGCCGCGGCTGATGGCCTACCCCGGGGCGGTGGTCCCCATTGGTTTCATGTTCACCCCCTTTCGGTCTTGCTTTCTGGTCGTTCCTTGGCTTCAGTGCTTCACTTGACCCTTTGGTTCATGGCAGCTTGGCGACTTCGCGGTTCCCTTGGCTCTTCCTTGGTTTATATTGGCTCCTTGGCCTCCTGCTCGACCTCGGTTTCCGGCTTGTGTCTCTCTTTTGCTCGCAAACTTTCATAATTGCTTTTCGTTATTTTTGCAGTGCGCATATGTTAAAGCACTGATGTAAAGGATTAAAGCTCGTAATTTTTAGGTACCTACTGTACCGAAATAATGTACCAGGGACTTGGTCGTTACGCTGCCGAATAGCTACAGCATGAATACCGAATCCTCGCCGAAACACAAACCGCAGAAATCCCGGTATATCCCGCTAGTACGTATCGTAATCTACTGCTCTCGTCACGAGGTGCTGATTCCAAGTGACATCACTTTCTCGGGCGACTACGGTCAGATGACGGGCGGAGGGGTTGACATGGCCGCCGCATTTTGCCGAGTTCGGGCTTTGGTTGACGAAACCAAGTCCGCCATGTACGCAGGATATTCATCTAGCGACTACTACCAGGGGTAACCCCTGGTGACCCCTGCTACTACTGCTAATGATGGTGATTTTATAGCTAGTCGCAGGGGTACACCCGATGTACCTTCAACATGCTCGAAATTCTCTTTATTTAGAGCTGTTCGTGGGGTAGTTGCCTTTTCCCCTCCCCGCACCTAGGGTACGCGGGGGTCGACACCAGTAGTATTGATGTTGTAGCACCGGTGCTTTGGCACTGAGAAGCCGATGTATGCATGTCACTTTGCGTGCCGCCCACGAAGAACATCGGTCACCCCGTACCTATCGAATCTTATAAAACCATCATCGTCCGCTAGACTAGACCACTCTCTTAGTTTTGTGTTGGCCTCTTGCATGCACAACACTAAATCGCGGTTTCGGACCGTGCATTAGTGATGCCCTCGGAAACGGTACTAAACCTTCCACCCTCCGCTCACGCTGCTACTACATGACTAGCTTAAGCCGAGGCTCTTCTTTTCTTTCTTCTCCACGCTGCTATCTCCCAGACGACCCCTTTGCGATGCCCGGCAGCGGCTCACCAACCGCCCCCAAGATGGTCGACGCCGGCAAGGCGGCGGCTGTCGGGGGCATCGGAAAAACAGCTATTGAGCAAGACCCCATCGAGGCGGCGCATCGTAAGGCGGAAGATACAAGATTGAATCAACTCATTCAGGAGCAGCTCTCCCGGCTCTTCACCACTCAAGATACTCCTATGTCGCCGGCAGCCGCCGGTGAAGAGGACGCCAGTCTTGGCGGGAACGAGTCCCGCGCCGGTGGTCAAGACCAAAACGTACGTGCGCCCGTTGCCCCTTCGAGCGAACCACATTACCTTAATTGGAAAACCGCCCTCGCTACGGCTCTGCCCGCTTTCGAGAATGGGATGCCTACCGACAGTCTGTGACGCCCCGGGCTCTTTCCCATCGCCCTCGACCGTGTGCTCGAGTACATGCTTGGTAACCATCACCTCCAGCCGGCGGCAAATGAATACTACCACGCCGCGTGCTACGGGCTCTCATCGCCGGCTCGACCGTCGAGCTGTGTAAGGTTCCGGCGGCGGCATGCGTCACCGAGGGAATTACTCCGGCCTTCGGGCAGCGGCTCGATGCCATCGTCCACAACATGGAGGCCGTCGACGACGGCCATCGGTTCCGTCTGGCGTACCTTCGCAAGCAATGGGACACACAGATGCACCGTCGACGGCGACATCTTCGCGCTCGACATCGTATGGGAGCGTTACCTCCGCCCCGGTACATGGAACATGGGGTCGCCCGAGTTCTCCGAGCTATTGGAGGTCTACAAGAACGTGTGTACGACGCCAACATCGCGAGCGCTACGAAAAAAACCACCCCACGCCAGCGCTTCGGCGGCGCCCTCCGGCGCAACGACCGCGACCGGGACGGCGGCGGCAGCCGCAAAAAATACAAGACCATATGCGTCCAGGGCGCGAGGCGGTCGCGCCACGAGCCACCTTTGCAAAAGACGCCACCGAGAATTCTGGCAAGAGCAAGGCAAAGGTTGAGCCCCCTTCGGTCGACAAGCCGAATGATGAGGTGCTCCGCCGTGCCGATCCCATGGAGATGCGTTGCGAGGACACGCCTCTAAGCGCGCCTTCCAAGTAACACCGCACGTGAGTCGTCGGCGTGAGCGGGACACTCTCACCGATGACCCTCCTACGCGCGCCGGCATCTTCACCTTACCCTCGCCGGGGTCAACCTCTCCGGCGCTACCATGCTGTCCTTCAACATCTACATAACGAGAGAATACCGACTACCCTTTTCTGGCGCGGCCACGATCTGCCGCGCTAACTCTCTTCGCCCGGCGTCCGCGCATCGGCCTCTCACGGGCAGCTAACCGAGCCCGGTTCTCACGCGACGCTCGCTACGAGGTCAGCGACTACAATATCATGCCGTATCAGCTTTGCGCCGTCATCAGCTTTGTGCCGTGGCATCAGCTGTGTGCCGCCCCTGGTCCCGCCAACACCAACACCCGGCGAGCGCCATCCTCAGACCCGGCCGCAGCGTACGGTACGTTCCGGCGTGTCCTCCGCACCACGAAGACACCTACTACCTACTTCATCGCCGACGCCGAAGCAATGGCTCCCCGGGGCGAGCTCATGCGAGGTAGCATCGAAACCCTCTCCCGCACAAACGATTGGGGCGCCAAGGCGCTCATTCTGCTGACTACGTCGCTCACGGCCAACACCTACTCCAACTACAAAGGCAAGATTTGTCTCTTCACCGAGTTTGCATCAACGAGGAAAGCATCTCCCCCTGGACTGCACCGAGTCTACCTGCGTCCGCTACCTCGTCTTGATTGCGGAGTGCGGCACCATCGGTGCCGGCTCTCTGCAACCCTACCTTTTGGCCCTCAACACCTTCCTGCGTCACACCGGTCGGGATGACGCCCCGGCCACCGGCCCACCCATCGCCGACATGAAGCGGGCAATTCAAATCCGTCAGCTCAAGACTAGCGAGGAGCTGCGGCGCGCCCCCCTTCCCTATGACGTCATCACCGACATCCTTGACGACCTTGTTACCCTTCCCATGATCACCCTCGTCGCCTATATATGGCACAATGAAGCGCCGCGGTATGCTCAACATTTATGTTGTACTCCCGTGGCGAGTCCGGCGTCTCCTGTCGACTCCGCGACATGGCCGTGGACACCCACAACATCACCCTCTTCGTCAACCGCGAGAAGAGGGGACATCGCAAGCGTCGAGATGGGTTCAAGCCAAATCCCGGCCACCGCCGTGCCGCGTGGACAACCCTTCTCCGCCGCTTCATCGCGTATACCGTGACGCAACGTTCCGCGCGGGCAGCCCCCGCCTCATCCGCCAAACAACCGGACCGATTATGGGCGTTCCCTGGCGAAAGGGCTACTCCGCCTCTCACATGGAACGCCTCCACCCTCGGTGACTGGCTCACGCGGGCCGTCGACCGCATCAATCGACCCCCCCCCCCCCCCCCGGCCCCCCTAAGGATTCGTGTGGACCTCGCACTCCTTACGAAAGGGTGCGGCGTCTCGCGCAAATGCAGCAGGCGTGCCCCTGGACAAAATACGCCACTGGGGCGGTTGGGCCCGGAACTTTGCAGTAATCAACGACTACATCGACCCGACGACGCTTCCTACCCGCGCCGCCGCACTTCTCATCGGCTGCCCCCCCCCCCCCCCCCCCCGCCGCCGTGGTCCATCGCAGCCATCTCGGCAGAGCCCCTGCTCCGTCGGACGCCGCCCCGCCCCCTTCGCAGTCATGAAGACCGAAGTGGCTAATCTTCCCTGCCTACCTCCCGTTGAAATGTTTAGAGTTGTGTTCTTGGGGTTTCATTTTCCCCTCCCCGCACCTAGGGTATGCGGGGGTCGAAGCACCGGTAGGTGCTTTAGCACCGGTGCTTCGGCACTGGTGCTTTAGCACTGAGAGGCCGATGTACGGCACTTTGCGTGCCGCCCACGGCGAGAACAGCGGTCACCCCCGTACCCATCAATTCTTATAAAACCATCATCGTCCGCGCTGGACTGGACCGCTCTCTTAGTTTTGTGCTGGCTTCCTCCCTGCACAACCCGCCCTCCCTCCCTATTTTGTGGCTCCTCGCCGCACGTGCCCCTCCCTTTCAGTGTAAGTAAGCCTGCGCGCTTTTTGGCTCATCTTCCCTGCCTACCGCCTCCCTTTGAAATAAAAAGGATTGCTGTGCGAGGATAGTCACCGCGAGAAGAACGCGCTCGCGCGCCGCAGGTGCAATCGCTTGAGAACTTTGAAATTCACACCATCGACAGTACTTTAGTGTGCGATAGTACTGACTTCGCTTGGATAAACTTCACGGTGGGGTACGGACTCCGGCGAAGATTGATATTATTATTGCTGTTGACGGTCGGTGACAACTCAGAACCAACCGTATAATATAATAATTAGACGAGTTCTGACCATATTTGTATCAGTGCTTTAACACATGCGCAGTAAAAGTAGTACAAAAAGCACTACCTGTGAAAGGTTGGCAGCGCGCAAAAGTGAGACGAGTACTGCTGGCAAAAGTAAAGTAAAGTTCGCCCCGGGACATCGGCCGAAGCCGCCCCAGCACTGCTGGTATGCGGACAGCATCATCGTTATTATTTATTTTCATATGCTCGTACCAGTACTCAGTACCAGTAACTCTGGGGAACTGCCCGGCCTTTTTGTAATTCACACCAGTACCCAGCACATACTTAGCATATCAGTATCAGTACTACCTTTTGTCGCCCAAGGACAACACTCGCAACGGTGAAACCCTTGCAGCGTCTACGCGACAGCGCCTATCTACCAGTAGCGACTAGTAGGTCCCCAAAAGAGCCAAAAAGAAGTATGCATACATATATAAAAATATATGCTACTACATTACGCGCGGTGAAACGTATTATTGTAGTGCGTGATGTGTGAGCAGCATCGCATCCCCTTCCGGCCCATATTTCTGAGAGCATCCGCCAGTCCCAATGTACTTGAACATCATACAATTATAATCCTTAATTTAGTTCACACGAGCACCAGACCCAAACCCATCCGGGCGGTACTGATAGCGCGCGCCCGTCCTTTTCCCCGCACAGGTATCTGAAATAACGACAACCCGTACGACAACAGGTGGGTCATCGAATCACGGGTAGGACCGTAGGACCCATAACGATTAACGACTCTGGACCATGTATCGTGGTAGCCACTCGTACCAGCCGCCAGATAATAATTAAGGACTGATCCCAGGTTGAAAAAGTAAAGTTCGCCCCGGGACATCGGCCGAAGCCGCCCCAGCACTTGACCTCGTGCGCCAACTGCAGCAGTCGTAGGTCTGGCATAGATATAGCCCGAAGAAAATTGCCTCATTCGAACCCCGGAGGGCTAAGGCATGATATATTATATTTACATGAGTAGCTAGAAGCAGAAGGCGATAATCCTTATCGGAAATCACCCAAACAAAAGGCATCAACCGGTTAAACCCAGGACACGCCGGGCCGATATTGCCGAAATACATCGGCCAGGAATCGAACCCGGTCTCTCGCATACGAGACCACCGCTCAACCGAGCGGACAAGGGATGTAATCCTTACCCAGGTTGAGCCTTAGCAGAACTGGACACCCCCATCTACCGAGTACGTTGAATGGTACGGTAGGCTCTTGTTGCTTACGCTTTTGTAATTCAAACCAGTACCGGTACCCGGTAGCGACTGTGATTACATGAGCTAGACGAAACATTCAAGAAATCCAGAAGGAAATCCAGAAGGAAATCCAGAAGGAAATCCAGCTACGGGCCAACAGAGGCAGGAACCGCCATGGTAGCCTCCGACCAGGTAGCGACTAGTCGATTAATATTTATATCCTTTCGCTACCACTAGCGATCGCTACGTCACAGTCCCTATACCGAGCGGTCCAGCCATCGCTCCGCACCTCGCCACAATATCTGTAAGGCCGCACGAGTAACCAGTCAGTGTTGGGCAGCTTCGACAAGCCTTGAGGACGCGTTGACAACATCGCAGGGTTTCTGCTGCGGCTGACTTAACCCGGTAATATATTATTCACGCGGCCGGCCGCGGAGTGATGGCCAGGGAGCAGGACACGCGGTGCCCAGCTGACAGTGCAGACGGGGCCGGCGACGCAACGGGCTCCCCCAAGCGGCTGGAGGCACAGAGCCCGCCTCGACGAAGCGCTAGGCACGGGTGCATCGAAGCAGGCTATCCTAACAATTCACGAACTCGGTGGCGCTTGGACGTGCTCGATGATTCCGCAGACAGTACCGGCAAGGTCAGGGCTCGTATTGTGTGGGGACCTGTCGCCGGCAGTGATGCCGCTGAACACGCTGGTCCGCAGCCGCTTACTTGGCCAGAGGTGCTGCACCTATGGGCCCGGGACCAGGACTTCCAGGACTTCTTCTCCCTGGCGCTCGGGGAAATGCCTTTCCGCTCCTTCTTCTGGGAAACTGCTCCACTGTGTCCTTCGTGGATTATGACTGAGCAACCCTTCGAGATGGTTATCTTAGACGCTCGTGGCCAACTAGCGGACTGCGGTGACTCCGCACACTTTTCGGAACACCTGGAGGGCGAGGTTCCTGGCCTGCACGAGCCCATTCGAGTTTTCCCTAACGACGAGAGTGACGCACTGCTATTCGTGCCTATTCCTCTGAGTCACAGGCAAAACTACCCACACCTCGCCGCGTTCGTGCGAGGTGCACCTTTGGAGCAGCGCCGCGAGCTGTGGAGGGAACTGGGAGAAGCTGGGGAGTGGCGTATGGAGGGGACGGGTCGCTCGCCAGTTTGGATATGCACAGACGGTCGGGGACCGCCCTGGCTTCACGTGCGGATCGACAGCTGCCCGAAGCATACCAAGCACGCCCCGTACTGCGAGGTTCCTTCGCCCGTCGGCACGCTCCCGCTTGGACTTCCTGCCGTAGGGTGGGATCGAGGGATCGTCGACTTCGAGCTGCCCGAACAAGCTGTGGCCGCTGCAAACGTTCAGATGGCGACTTTCTTAGCAGGAGAGGCCGCAGCGAATGCTCGCCTCGTGACCCGTGAGTTCGAGCTCTTCCTCGACGACAATCCGCCGTGTGACCCCGAGTCCCTCGACCTACGCAGGGCACGCGCGTGGGCTGTTGAGAAGTCAAGCCTCCTTATTGAATACGCTTTGCTGCTGAGGGAAGCGACGATTGATGCGAGGGACGCGCTCGAGCTGTGAATCTGACGCGAAGACGGAGAAGCTGCGAAACCATGAAGGCCCATCTTCAAGACCCCGACTGTCTCTTCAAGTCATACTGTCTGTCAATCCGACAATCTGACGTATATTTCTGTACCCTGACCTCTTCAGGAGGGCACAAGTTGTGCTCCTAAGCCCTCTTTGAAGCACGTATTATATGGAAATATACCAAGGGATACGAATTATCATGCGGTACCTAGCGACTACGAAGAAATGCAGCCATACACCTCATTGCAGGGTGTGATGATGCCCCCAAGTAGCCACTACGGCCCCATTCCAGCCAGATTTTTCTCGGATCAAGTTGCTCTCAGTACACAGCATCTTCATCCCCTTCATACGATGTCGATCGACAAGGCTGTCTGCGTTTGGCATCATCATTTATCCTGCCATGCTCCATGAGCAATCTGCAAAGATATATGTTGATGATATTTCCGTGGCAGCTGTGCTGTGTAACATCTCATCGCGTGTAACGGCTAAAATCCCGAGTTATGCATTGCCGGCAGTAGCTCAAATGACACCTGACTGTCAGCGTAGTACAGCGCATCTTTGCCTATTTTTGACACACTTGAAAGTAGCTCAAGGAGATGCACCGAGTCTACCAAGCAACCAGTTCACGAGCTTCCAATGAACTGACTCCTGCGCTTCCCTTCTGCTCTCATTGTTTGTACTGCTTCCAGTAGAGTTTTGCGCCTGATTGCTTTGCCCAGATCCATTCCGGGGCTGGAAGTGGTGCGTCAGAATCCCTCGATTAGCAAGCCGCATCATGCAGCTGCGCTCGACCTTCAGCTTGTGTCCTGAAGGCAAGTGCCCGCTTGACCTGCTCGATGCCCTTCTCACCGCCAGAATCTCTCTCCGACGAATCTCATCATCGCTCTGTGACATCTCACTATCCATGCTCCCATAATGATACAGCGATCCAGGCTCGACTTCGACGTCGCCAACCACTCCGCCCCTCGAAACAAACAAATCCTTGTTGATTCGTTTGCGATTCTCTTGCTTGTTATAGTACCAGCCTCCGGATCCAGTGAACCCGAACACGTGTACATGTTGACAAGCGTGAAGAAGAAGGAGCAGCGCCCGGAATCCCTGTGAAGATGGTGTCCACGTCAGCCGTTTCAAACACTCTTCAGGCGGCAGAAGCGGCCAACGGTGGGAAAAGCACTCCTGATTGCTGGTGAGTAAGGCACAGTTCTTGCCGAATGTTTGTGTAGAAATACAGCCGGGGCTATGCACGAAACAAATTCGCAGGATGAGAAGATAGGAAAGATGGCAAGGGCCATTCACATGTCGAGAAGGAACACACAGGGACCAGCACTACTGTCAGTTCATTTTCCAACCTGGTCAGGAGTGCTATAGATGGTGTAAACAGTGGGATTCACTTTTGAGCGGTCACTTGTGGGAATTTCGGCACTAAAATCGTACGCGTGGCTAATTGTCGCACAAACCCTCATATGGGTGCCCTCAAACTTCTGGTGTACAGGGCGTTGCACGGCCCTGCACATCGTACTACTTTAGTCCAGGAATTCCCACAAGTGGGCTCGCTCAAAAGTATATCCTACTGTTACAAGTAAGCACCTATGGCCATGGCCAGATTGTTCGTGGGGACTGAAACTGGTCGCTGCTATTAGCTTCACAGAAATGCTGTGGCTGAGGCACTTTTCGGGACGACACTAAAACTGTCATGGAATTCTTTCGGCCTGAGCAGCGCATGAGTAGCAGCATGTGAAAGGGTTTGACAGGGGAGGCAGCTATTTCACCTGTGTGGCGAGATGATCCCGCGCCGTAAAATACTTGCTCTGGCTATATGCCAGGAAGCGCGGGTTGATGACGTATGTGCGCTTGTCAGCGTACGACTTAATCTGTTTCGTGCTGCCAAGTGATACAATATGCACCGTCAGAGAAACAAAGCTGTTTTCTCTAGGCCTGCGTCATGTATGCATTGCACATATAATCAAGATGAAACAGGGATCTTACTCATGCAGGACTCACCTCCCTGACCACTTGGAAATCAACACCTCATCCTTCTCCCTCCACCCCACATAAGCATTATTGACGAACCGGTGCGTTGTTTTGGACCCGACCTGCTTCTCCCAGCCTCTGGTTGGAGCTCCATTCATGCGCATGACGACATCAAAGCGGTCGATGTACTCTCCATAGTTGCTGCAGTGTACACACAGACGACACGCTCCTAAGCAGGTGTGCCAATAACTGGTGAGCCAGCCGGGCAGTGCATAGCAGCGGAACCATTGCAATAAAAGTCCCAACTTCAGCTGCCCCACCTGCGGCGAAGGCTGGTGTCGCTACCTACAAGCGCGCAACTCTTCACAGGGGATGAGCGATTGAAGATGTCGTGCTGAGGCAGCAGGCTGGCAATGTCCTCGTACTCTGTGCGGCTAATCCTGCGAAACCCATCGCTGCGGGGTGGTATGCGAATGGGCGTCAAGGGCATCCGGCGGAATAGCGCCTCATCATCCCGGGGGTGGGGGGGGGGGGACATCTCTGCATTAGATGTGGCAGGTCGGGGCAGCCCTCGCAGCGCAGTGCAATACTTAATTCAGGCCCTACCGTGTGGGCAGGCGAGGATGGGTAGACGACCGCTGGTAGTACTCTCCATTGAGCACCCAGAAGCTGCGGAACACGCCGTCCAAGCAGTCCGGGACCCTCTTGGGCTACCACACGTGAACATTGCGTTACTCTGCGAGCCGCCTTGCCTCCATACTATACAATGCAGGAGCACTGGGTAATCAATCCCGCCTTGACCCCCAACCCCGGCGCCATACGCTGCATCTCTAAGTGTATCAGCAACCCTCTGAGCACCACCCACATGCAATTGCAAGGACTGACTGCTCCCACCTGGCAGCGAGTCCCTCGTGCGTTAAACATCGCGCTGCATTGCTGATGAGTCCTGCGGCTCGCCGCTCCCTCTGCTGAAGAACCGCCGCCCCGGATAAGCCCCCCGTCCTGTACAGCACAAGACATGTCAGTTTTCTTGTAGCTAAGCAAGCATGGCCTAGCCACATGTGGAGGCCAGAACATACGGAGGCGCTCCAAGTACCTGACGCGTCCCACGGCTTCGTGTGCTGTACCTGCTGCGAATACGCAGTACTGGCGGCCGAGGCGTGGAGGCATCCCTTTGCTCGTCCAGCATCAGCTGCGCGCCTTCCAGTCCCTCCCCCCGGAGCGCCGTGAACACATCGCTGACGAGATCCTGGGCCCCGCTGGCTGTGGCCAAGGCCGTGTCGCTGCTGCGCTGTGTGCGGTCCGCTGATGCCTTCTGCCGGGAGAGCAGGAGGATGAGGAAAAGCAGGAGCAGGAGCCGCGGGTGACACGCGCCCAACGTGCGCATCGTCGTAGCCCGGCTGTCGGGGGATGGGTGCTCGAGCTGTGCTCGTCGACGCTGCGTGTTTGGAGCTGCCTGTTGGAGCGTAGTGAGCAGCTGACCCTCCAGCGGCTGCGCGACGTGCATATCACGGCGGCGGTTCCCAAGCTGTCTAGATCGTCGAGGTGTCCTGTAAAGACAGCCCGCACTTCGGTGCAGCAGGAGGGAGTCTACCGCCGACGACGACGATGGATACGTCGTTGTGCCGCGACGAGAAGTGCCCCTCTACTGCGAGACTGGAGGACAGTACGGCGCGGGAGTGTCCGCCGAATGACGGGGTCTAGCCGACGATCGCGTCTTGCCAACGACGGGCAGACGGTCGCTGTACGAGGCAGGCCAGGGGCAGGTAATCCTTACCTGTAGCTCACTGCGCTACCCACTTGACTGCGCTGCACATCGAAATGATAAATGAAGCCAGAAGTATCTCCATAGGGGATTGCTTACATGAGCTAGCAGCAGAAGGCGATATCAGGAAATCACCGTAAGGGGATGGAATACACCGACAGCATCCAAGGACTCATGTGATCCTAACTTACGGATTACTATATACAGGGTAGACATCGCAGCGGCCCATATACCTTGACTGCCGGTACTGGTAGTCTGGTAGTAATACTCCCTTGGTTTGCATCCGGCAGCCACGCACGCAGCGACTGGTTCTTGATCCTTACATACCCCGGGTACCTGTACCTGCAGCCACCATATCAGGATTAGTCGCTGCTAAATGGTACCACGATACCATACCTCTTGAAGTAATGCGATAGACAAAAGTGTCAGGCTGCACAGCCGGAGGTGCGCGACTCGAGACCGCTCTAATTCTTCAACACTGAGGATTTTGAGCGACTACGGGTAGCGACTAAAGCAGCTGATGATGCCGTCGACCGTGACTTGGGGGCTGGGGCAGAGGGCGTACCCTATGGCTGGGGAGTCCTGGTGTTGGAACCGTGAGCTTTGCAACACTCTATTCAGTGCTTGAACATCGAGCAACGCTCGCCATCTTAGCATGTACATCTCAGTACAGATGTCTGCCCCAGGTTTATCCTGCGTGATTTAGTATTTATCCGATAGGCGGCGCAAGCGGGAACGATGGCGAGTGCGACCCGTCGTTGTGGCCTCGCTCTATCACCACGCGTCACAGGTCGCACGAAGGCGCACTTGTCCAGTCACCAAGGGCTGCGTTGCTTTGGGGTTCTACGATATCTCCTGCGCTGGTTCGGCCCTACAAACAGAGGCCGCAGCGCCTCCGCTGCTCTCCGTCCAAGCGTAGGTTGCCATGGTGTCCGTGAGTGGGTATTGCGGGCGTTTCCAAGGTGACCATTTGCGCTGTGCTGCATGCCACTTCCGTCTGCATCCACCTGCACTCATATGCACTCCCTCTGTACCCCCCTCTGCACTCACCTCTGTGAAGTAGACAATATACTTTTGTGGGTGTTTGTGCACTGACTAGGTACAACCTACCTGATAGCGTCAACAAGCTTCAAGGCCAGGAATCCAAGCGCAGCAGCATTGACTACATGGTTGGTTCAAGCTACTGGGAGGTGAATGGCGTGACTTGCTTTTTTTAGACATTGACGATGCTCCGGGCGCTGGCATGCTGAGACATGGCATGCCCTTGGTTGCATGTCTTTACAGGGTGATTTAGTAGTGCCTTTGATTGTAGTTGTATGTGCGTGAGGCGCCCGCTTCCATTTGTGGCATTTCAGGATGTTGTGCTTGATGACAGCGGGCGGCCTTTAGGACAGATGCTGTGGAAGGAGGGGGGCGTTTTTATCATGGAAGCTGGAGATTTCCGGGTAGGTGCACACTTTGACGCATCATCAGAATATTGGTTGACGCCTGCAGATGTACTGCACTGTCGGCCCACCATACCACCTATAAGAGTTTTGCAAGGATGGGCGCGGCGTTCTGACAACCCGGATTTCGCAATATTCTATTTTTTTCAGGCGCTCTGGATTGACGCTACACTGCAGAGCGTCGTCTGGCTTGCACGTGATGAGAGGCAGCCATGCCTGCGACAACCAGTGTTTGATTACATCAGATGCATGGCTGTTGCGGGGATCACTGGCTGCATTTCTTCTATGGGTGAGAACTTCCTCAAACAGGTAAGGTCAGACGTATGTCGAGACGATCAGCGATTGACGCACTCACCCAATGCGTCTGAGTTGTTCCAAGCACACACCATAAGCAGACAACCTGTTGGATGCATCTTCAATTAGCCACAGCAATGGGACAATTTATTGCTCTATCCCCATCTTGCATCAGCCAACATGATGAGTTGGTTTACATGTGTACCTGATGCCAACCTGCAACGGTGCTTGCTTGCTATTGATATGATATGGAAAACGTAAAGCCTGGAAACGAAGCCCTTGCGATGATTTTCAATCGGCGAAACTGTGGTTTTTCAGGGGACGGGGCACCAGGTTTCCGTGCTGGGCGTTGGTGGAGGAGCACTCCCTATGTTCTTGTCCTCTTGTCTACCAAATGTGGTCATTGAAGCAGTGGAGCTGGAGCCATTGGCAATCAAGGCAGCCACTGAGTACATGGGGCTTTGCACGGCAAATCCACATCTGATGGTGGAAGAAGAGTCCAGTGCGTCTGGTGATACATCCTCAAGTACTGCTCCTATTGAGCGTTCGGGTCTGGAGGTAAACATTCACATCATGGACGCGTGCAAGTGGCTCGATGTCCGGAGCGATTCAGCAAGCGGTGTGTTTCGCTATTGATGTGCTTAAAACTGAATGACATGCCACCATCATCTATGTACGAATACGAATCAAAAGCAGCACCTCATGACAAGTTTTATCAATTGCATGACACGTGTCACTTTCCATATGGAACAGGGCAGATGTCTGCAATATTCCTGGACTGCTACGACGGGGCAGGACTTATCCCACAAGCCTTCCGGCAGCGAGATTTCCTCCAATCCTGCTTGAGCGTGCTGCGACCGGGTGGTGTACTGGTGTGACATCTCGCCTCACATGTCCTGCCTGTTATGTGTGTTCCGCCAATATCTTCTCTATGTTTTGGCGGTCGACTGAACATGCAACAGTAAAGCCATGCACATAGTGTAAGCTTGGTCCTGCCTGACGCCGTTGACAACATGCGTTTCGCGGCAACAGGTTGTCAACCTGTATGATGGCTTTGAAGATGACTTGCCAAGCACATTTGCTTCCTCAGAAGGATTCGTCAGTAAGGTACGCTCTCGTTATCCACTTTGTACGCATGCGTTTCACACCACTTTTTTATGTAACGCTTCTCGGTTGGAGTTCCTATCCCATCATCTTATGCAGGCACGATAAACTGTCCGTCCTCTTCACATGATGCGGATGACTCGCAGGTGTGTGACCTCTTTCACTCTGTACACTTGATATCACTTCGGCTGCAGCCACAAAACAACGTCCTTCCTCGCCATTAAGGCGGATGGGAGCAACTGGAACAGTGCGAACTTGCCCATGAATGAAAGACTATTTGAAGCGGCATTCAAGGTAAGTCACCCACGCATTCCCTCAGCCTTCAACCCATGAACGTATGTAGCCTGATATCATGACTTCGCTTAAATAACAACGTCGCTTTGATATGGTATGTAATGGCACTTACGCATGTGCTTCTCACTGCTGCGTAGTGCTCGCTACACACACATTGCAGCGGAGTAGACAAGTTGCTGCTGAACTTGCGATGTGAATTACTTGCATAGCAGCCTCTCTGAGTCCACTAATTGCTGGTGCTGCTGTTGTTGCCGCGTAAATGGACGGATGCCGCCGTGAAATAATCCGCTCTTGATGGGGCATGAAGATGGATGAGCTCGAGATCGATTTCCCTATTCTTGACCTTCTCAACAATATCGAGACTATAAAGTAGGTCATGAGGACACGCTTGTCAGCAGTCTGAACGCACCTTATAGCGGAGATAGCATTAGGACAGCTATCTGTACATGGGGAACCATTGGGGGAGGGGTCACCATCCAGTGATGTTGACCGCTGGTGCTTAAGCTGTTTGCAGTACCATCAATGGTGACATCGATATCATGGTGCTGAGCAAGGGCTACAATCTGGACAACTCAGGTGTAACGCGCTATCTCAGGCATTTCTCACAAGGGAGTCGTACGATCCTGAGCAACAACCATGCTTGCGCGCACAGCCTCAATGTAGCTAAGTATGAGCAGATCCGTTGAATCTGCAAATCGCATATTTTCTAAAAGGATGAGGGGTAAGCTACTGCGCCCGGGTTTTTAATGCATAACTACCTATTATTATCATACACCAGGTTAGTACTCTGATGATGATTCGCAGGTTATGGAGTAACGTACATCATGGCCCTGGCTTAATTTACACTGATTCAAATGGCGGTCACATATATGTGATAACATGATGTTCTCACTCATTTCAGCAGGATGCTTGTTTAGTTGTGAAGTCCTTACATCACTTAATAAGTTGCTGGTCCGACCTGACAGCACGGGATACCGCTCAAGTGAAACATCATCTACACGACCCCATGACGACAATGAGTGTCGCTAGGCGCGCAGCAGTCTGCGGCGAGATCGTGCATGTGTGGCAATTTATATTTAAAAAACGTACAAAAACTCGAATAAAATTGCGGTACGTATGCCGGCGGACGATATATGACGACGACGCGTATATAAAAACAAGCGCCGCCCGCAGCAGGAAATGGTCGCTAGGGCACGCAGCATGGAGGACCTTCCCCAGTACTTTGCGTGCATTCTCTGGACGCTCTCCCTGTAACCAAAAAGTTCATGGAGGATGAATGGGCCGCGCGCGGGAAACGCCGAAACAGCGCAAGCAAGCGGTCGCGGCGCTGGCGGCACGACACTGCAGGAAGAGTGGAGTAGCACCGCCAGCAAGGCGACTACCATCAATAGGCGCAGTAGCAGCAGCACCACCAGTATAAGCAGAGCACTCGTCATCAAGCGAGGCCCGTGGGACGGCTCCAGTCGCACCGCAAGCACCACTAACGCGCACGTGCTGACGAGGATGTCGGCGCCGCGCGCAAACGATGGCGCGCCAGCTCACGACCTCATGCTCCCCACCCACATACCCGATGTCGCGCACCTAAACCGGGAGCACCACGACTCAGGTGCGCAGCTGGGTGCGCTGCCTCGGCTTGCGAAGGGTGCGCTGCTGTCCGCCGAGACGCCGCCGCTGTCAGCAAGCTCATCCGGCAGCGCAGCACCAGTCTTTTGCGTACAGTCGCTACCTGGCCGCTGGCGTGACACAACATGCTCTTCGCTAGGTCGCCACCCTGCTAACTAGCGCGAGCGTACACTTGTCACCGGCATGCGCCATCTCCATCTCCTAACGGTGCAGATCCAGAATATTCAACGGTGGCCATACTATGCTGCACATAACGCCCAGTGCGTGTACCTGTGAGTGGGTGCGGTCCGCCGGTAACGCCGACCACTCACTGTCTCCCTCACTCTCGCGCGCCACCGGCCCTCTTTTCCGCTCTTTACTCAGCCCATATGCACACTGCATTGCTGCTGGGACGCTGCAGGCTCAGATGGCTCGTCCAGCAGCTGCCGTTCCCCTGATTTCTTCGGCCCTCTGCATGACCCACATGCTTAAGCCCTGCTGCTTGGCCGGGGGGGTGGTCTCATACGAACACCGTGGCGCTTTGCTGATAAGTAGCCTCTAGTAGCCATCTCGCACCGCTGGGTCGCTGACGCACGGACCTCTGCCGCCCTTCCGCGACGTGGGAAGTCATTCAGCAGCGCTTGATGCAGCTCCTGGACCCTTGGGGCCCACCAGAGATCCGGTACGTCAAGAACCACAAGCTCGTCAGGCGGCACAAAGTGTACCTCAACGTTTATCATCTCTTCAAGCCCTCCACCAACAGTGAGCCCCTCCCCCCTTTAACCTCTTTTATCCTGCCGGATTTTGACTGGCCGGAGCTCGCCCCAGGTGCAGCCTGAATTCCTGCGCAATGTGCATGCGCAGAGCATATGATGCGGCTTGGCTTTGGAGGGGCGTTTCACTCGGCGTTGGAGTTCAAGGTGGGCAGCGATGAGGGGCGCTCTTCCCCTATCAACATCTGGCTGGCATCAGCCCACTCACACGGCGGGCTGCAGCCTACAGCAGGCGGCTGCTGCATTTTGCTGTCGCCGTCCTCTCATAGCCCACCATGTCCGGTGCATTGAGTGGCTGGTTGGCACGCAGCTGCCTGATCGTCTGACTCCGCTGGCGCTGGGCGGTTGGGGTTGCAGGGCACAGAGTACGCCTTTGGGGGGCACTACGACGAGCAGCAGGGCATATACGAGATGAAGCCCGGCCTGTGGGAGCAGCGCGAGCGGGAGATGCGGAAGATTGACGAGCTGGAGCTCAAAAGTGAGGGGCAGGGTGGCACCACATGAGGTTGATTCGGGTGGAGGGCGGCACGCTGAATCCCCCTCCCCCCCCCCCCCCCCCCCCCTGCACGTGCGCCTCATCCAACCCCCTTGCTGGCTCCTCTGCATTCACAGCCAAGAGAGAACGGAAGGCGGAGGAGGCCAGACGTCTAGTTGCGCTGCCACCGCTCAAGGTGTGTCCCGATACTCCGTAGTGTTTAAGCTGTTTACAGTGACCACAAGTAGTAACCCATTGACGATTATTTATAAACATGCGATATACCATACACACATCACGGATGGGTGTGTGTTGAATTATTGCTACTTGATTGTGTGCATGATGGCAACATTTAGTTCGAGTCCAAAATCTAGTTGTTGTGGTTAATAGTGATGGGGGCTGCTGAAATGCACATAACAAGGTCATATTGGAGCCGTCGTCGATGTGAAGCGGTCAGTTGCATGTGCCGTTGCCTGTATGCACCCGCTATTCCGCTATGCCGACTCAACAACAAAGCCCACGCTACATAGCACACAACTAATATCACAGATTTGCAACCACCCTCTCACTCACTTGTGGGCATATATTATGGAGAGTGTGTAGCAGGTGTTCTTGTTGCCAAATGCACCTGAAATTAGCTTGATAGGATTAAAGGGCTCAATTATGTTGCTACATGCGGTTCTTTATGTTTAATCTCCAGGATGGCGGGAATAGTAATGGTGGTGTGGTCTGAGAATATTCGCCAGTCCATAAAACACCCAGCGGTCCATTAACACACATACGTGCATATAGTTTGGGATATGCCGCACTTTGGGCATGAAACCGGCTATAATGCCCTGATGCGCCGCATGCTACTGCGGGAGTGCAGGAGCGGCGGGTGATTGGCACGTGGATAGGGTCTGACCGCGAATGGGAGTCGATCACCCAGCAACTGCATACTGAGGTGGGCCGCCGGATGATACCACCCTGCCCCCCCCCCCCCCCCCTCTCCTCCCATTTCATGGCATCCGCTCCCTGCCTGCGAGTCATGTGATCGTGCTGATGCCCCACATTTGTTTGCTGCGCGTGCAGGGCGAATGGCGTGGGCCATCTTATAGGCTGCTCTCCCAGAACTGCAACCATTTTGTGGCCGACATGTTCGACCTCCTGTGCCACAACCGCTTCTTCACGCTTGCCCCCGGGGTCTCCAAAACGGTGCGCCCCCGCAGCCCCACTCTGTTAATGAGCGCATGCCCCGCCCTGCGCCTCCCCACATTGTCCGCGCTGCTGACAATACGGCTGACGTGCCGCATGCCTCAGAGCCTGGACTACCTGTACACGCTGACGATACGCACGCCGAAGATCCTGTGCTGCTGTCCCTTCATCCCAGCGGCATTGAATGCGTGAGCAGCCTCCACAATATCAAACCCCCATGCCTGTGACCGCCCGCAAGGGCCAGCAGCATCGCACAGGTTCAGACAGCACTTTGATGCATTGCCAACATACAATTTTAACACCTCACGCGTCCTTAAGCAGAGGAGATAGGAGTCAACAGGTGCAATGAGGTTGTGACAGGGATTGCGTGCGCCACTTCTGTATATGTTTATCTGCGTGCGTGCGCGTGTGTATGTTGTTATGTGTGTACGCACCCGCAATAGCACTGCATGCGCCTCCTGTTCCGCATTCACAGTTGCTGAGCTAGCGATTCATCTGACTAGCAGCAAGCAATTCTTTTACAGGCCTTCATACGGCACGCCCATTGTGTTCAATAATACCTCAGTGCAAGGAACGTGCAGATTGTTGTTACTGTCCGGAAATTTAGTCAAAGTACCTGTTTATCCAGGAGATACTTCTGAGCTTAGTGTGTCGACATACGCTCTGCCCTCCGGTCCAAACTGTCCCCCGTTGGGCCTCACTCACATCTTCTGTGTTCATCACGGATTGACGGCGCAGGCCACTCCCGCCGCCTCCCTACTCTGGGGATGTCTTCCAAGGCGTGCCACGGCGTCTACAAGAGACGCCGCGCTTCCCGGCCGGCACCATCAAGCTCCATCCGCGTTGGCTCACGTCTGGGGGCTTGGACATGCTGCAGAGCCCGGTGCCAAACAACAATGCAGGCACAGCGTGTAAGCCACCCCCCCCCCCCCCCCTTCCCTCCACTTAGCCTGCCCGCAACTACCCGGTAATGGCAGTGCTGTAAAGTGCTCGGCGATACAGGTGCCAGGGCGGCAATATGGAATTGATCAGCAAGAAAGTGACTGTTTCCAGTTGGTTTTTAGATGGATGTATCACAGTGTTACAATGGAATTTAGAAAGGTCTACCTAGCGAGCCTCCAAAGGCTCTGTAACACACTTGTTGCCGCGACAGCACTGTCTTTTAGTGACGCCCCTTGTGCAAGGATAACAACATCGGTTGGCTGAATGCTAGTCTGTGCATGTTTTGTTTGTTTTTCATGATGGTGCGCTTGCTCACTTGCACTCAACATCTGTGCCGACCTGCAGTTCCATCAGCGCTGCGGACCCGGATGCCATCGCCCTCTCCAGCATCCTCCCCTGCACAGCCGGCAACATCGCCATTGCCGCAAAGGCGTGCAGAGATGTTTCCGGCCTCGCCCGCCGCACACTCCACGCAGCGGCGCGACACGGCTGGCGGCGCAAAGAGCGTGCAGTTTGGGACCTCACCCGCTCGCTCGCCACTGCGATGCGGATCCGGAGCTAGCAGCCCAGGGAGCGCGCAGTCAGGGCCTTTGCCAGCGCACTCCCCACTTCGGCACGACGGGGCTAGTAGCCCGGGGAGCTTGCAGTCAGGGGCTGGGCCATCGCGCTTGCCCATGCAGCGCCATCGGTCGGCGCCGTCACCGCTAAGCCAGGAAGATTGGGTGCAAGACGGCATCATGAAGTCTGCACCCGTGGCGGACATTGACCAGCAGAAGCACCGGCCTGTAGATGGCGATGATGACAGTGGTACGAACTTCTCTCCTCACGCCCGTCTCGTTGTCGGCCGCTCCTGTTACAACCCTTGTGGTAGCCTAAACAGTATAATCACCATGCATGCGCTCCGAACAACTCGCTGTTTCAGGATGCAGAAGGCCTGCTCCTCTGATCCCTCTGCCCCTGAGATTTCTAGAAGCGGGCTCCTTGGGGTTTCCCTTATTCGCTCCTGCCAATACTGGTTGTGAGTCCTGCGAACTGCCGGTTTGATTGATTTATTGATGTACTACGAGAACTGATGGCTAAATGAATATGAATATGTGTGTGACGAGCATCTCAGGGATATGTTACATTGAATTGCGACCACTATTCAATCCTTATTAATACCGGTACCTGTAGTTCAGCACTGCGGTGCCGGAGTGCCCGCCTCCGGCATTATTCAGGAATTTGCGACTGTTTTTCATTCGCCACATCCGTCGCGCATGCGGTAACGACTACAGGTATACCGTAGGTCCCGTAGGTTTAAGGGTGTGTTCTTTACTTCATCTCGCGCATCGAGGCCAACCAGAGTAATATTATATTTTAAATTGAGCCCCCACGTATCATGGTTATTTTTTCCCAGTCCCCACGTATCATGGTTATTCATTTTCCAGACCAAAGGTAGGATTCATTCTCGTGGGATCCTCGATTATACTGGCGACTACCTGTACCTGTACAAATATAAAAACCTTATATCGTCACTACCTGTACCGTTCGACCGTATTGACTCTGCTGTACCCGTAATTGAAAATTAACTGCTGGTATATGGGTACATTTGCTTGGTATTCTGCTCATGTATCGTACTACAATTAAAATATATCTAGCGAAGTGTTGCTGTTCGCATAAATGAGTAACTATTACGAGTACATTTTTTTCGGATTCAGGGGTTATTTTGGTTACACCGGTAGTAGGGTCGGGGGCAGGCAAACTAAGTACTACGGGCGCGACATATAATCCTAAACTGCTCGGGATTCTTGAGAATTATTGCCCCGATGAATATATGAATCTATCATATTTACGTTGTCTTCTAGTTATCCCAGTACAGCAGCTTACCGTACCAGCTTCCAATCCGTACTGTTACGGGTCCCAGCACCTCAGTCTTCTAAGGATACCGCGCAAAACGCACCAGGCACTGGGTACCCACATGGGGATTTGTGTGGTACATATCCTTACAATAGTAAGCATACCAGTTTCAAATCCGTACGGCCAATCATGCGATTTCCCGGCTATGGGGTCGTACGGGGTAGCAACTGCTAAAATGATATCTACACTGTACTCCATTCAACAAGGTACATTGCTTGTCCGCTCGGTTGAGCGGTCGTCTCCTATGCGAGAGGTCCGGGGTTCGATTCCTGGTCGATGTATTTCGGCACTATCGGCCGGCATGTCCCGGGTTTACCCGGTTGATGCACTAGCCCTTGGGGTTCGAATGAGGCAATGCTCCAAGGGCTATGCCAGACCTACAACTGCAGTTGGCGCAAGAGGTCAAGTCCTGGGGCGGCTTCGGCCGATGTCCCGGGGCGAACTTTACTTTATAATAAGGACTATTTTTAAATCGTAAATCTTGATATTCTTCTAATGTAATTAATACTCCATCTCTATTCTCCTGGCCTGTTTTGAGTCGCTAATACCAGTACATCGGACAGCTAGACCTAGCACCATACCCTAGTATGGATATGCCGACTGCGTGAAGCCTGAGCATCCTCCACAGTCTGTGAGAGAACGGCGTAGCGACAACTTGTAAGGAGCATTATGGCCGATTGGCCATACTAAGGGCAATCCTCCCCTGTTCTGACCGAGTAAAGACACGATGCCCCTTCTGAATGCGATATGGAAACCCCTGCTTCTGGGGCTATCAACTCCAAGGATTTGGCCACACCCGCACTGTACTAGCTAATAAACTATTCGTATCGCGCACCTCTGTCCACCGCGTGGCCGACTCCACCTCATCGGATGCCACGCACAAACTCGGGCTCATCCAGCACATCCACAGCCCTCTATGCACAACGCGGGGCTCAACACAATTATGTTCGGCCTCCCCTGTGCAAAGCTGGCGGATTGAGCGTCGCAATGCGTCTACTCGGTGGGTGACTGGGAGAGGGTCCGCGAACGCTCCGCGCGTACGCGCGATCAATACTGCAGTAAATGCTGTTGGGGGTGATACTGCGCCTGGTAGCTGATACTCCACTGCTGCACAGGCGGCGGCGTCACGCAACAGCGGCCCCTAAGCAATCCGCACACGCTGAGATGGGGTCCAGCTTCCTACTGCAGTCTGCCAGAATGCTTTTACTACAGCAAGTTTGTGCGGTCGGTTGCATTGGCGGGGGGGAAACGCGTGTTACGCCCGCAGCAGCTATCAGTCCCGTCTCTCTACCCACCGGGCATCGGCCGCTTCCACCCAGTCAAGGCACCCGAGATAGGTTTGCCAAGCACTTAAGAATTCCCCGAAGGGACGGTCCCCATGGCCTACACATCTTCTGGGACGGATTTTTCGGCATAGTCACGCCGTCTATAGGAACCCATGTGGCTGGACGCGCTAATAGTGTAACACTACTTACGCATCTGTAACCTACCCATGCATCAGTCGACCAGACTCGCGCGCGCCGGATACTCGACAACACCTGGCCAGGTCACCCTAGCAAGCCCTAGGGATCGGATGTATGCTGCGCCGAATGGCTTAGCTAACGGCGAACTTTTTTGCAAGGAACTTTTGCCAGGGAAGGTACGAAATATGGCCAAACGCTCTGTGTGGCCAATTGGGTGACAATGCTCCTTGGGTAGCTCTACAGATAGTAGCTAATATTACTCGCTATGAATATTTTGGCGACTCCATATTAGTCCTGGTGTATTATGTCTGCAAAACATCTCCGCGTGTTTGTATGACCAGTATGCTGGGTATGCCGTAAATCGGGTACAGGTAGGTATACAGCTATTAGTTTATTGTTTAGGTAATCGCGGCGAAATTGTAATGTACAGCAATGGTACATCCGTATAGCAGAAGAAGGTCAGTTGTAGGTACCCGTATCGCCTACCAAATTGAGTACTGTAATGAATCAGGTTAAAGTTGTCTGTTTGCGTATCTTGATTAGGCAAAATTTTATTCTCGTATCTAGGAAAATTCGCAATCCGGGGCAAATCTGACTTGTTTAGCAGAACGAAGAACCCGGTTTTTTGCAGAACATCGTGCAATAACAAATTGCAGAGAGCATTTTCCCGACTGTACCACTTTGGACAAATGCAAGAGAGAGTGCCATCGGCCCGTGGGATCCGTTCCCCCAGTCGCCTATGCAGCGGTTCCCTTGGGCGTGCGTTTGGTTCAGCTTGTCGGATCGCCGCCGCGGTGTCATCTCCCACGCGTCTTGGCGGCGCTTTGATTGCTGCCTCCGTCCGCATCAGCAAGCGGGGCGTCGCGTATGGGTACCCCGCCGGGCGGCCGACAGTCTACACCTTGTTCTGCAATGTGCCATAGTCCAGTTGGCACCCTGAGTTACGACTAAACCCTGTTTTGCACACGCCGGGTTTGCCCATGTTGTGCTCGAAGAAGTCAGATTTGCGTTGCGGTTTGCAATGTCACCTTTTTATTTGCACACTCACTTGTATTTATCGTGGTGGGGTGGCCTGATCAAGATTTGATGAAGCTGGGTTTGCGCGCTGAGCTATGAAATCCCAATTTGGTGCGTAACTACTAACACATGATGCTTACCGTTGACAACCCCCCCCCCCTTATTGCCCGTTTCCAGATGGCTCAGACATGGACAGCCCGCTGCTCGACTTCAGTATCTCACACGAGCAAGTGTCCCAGGAGGATGTCAGCCCTGTGATTGCAGAGATCGAGCTCAACGGGATGTGAGCGCCTCCGTGCAAGGCGGCTGCACCACGTGCCTGTGCATGCGGCAGACGCCCTATGCTGTGGTATGCGAGTATGCGATGCCATCACAAGACATACTCCCAGGGCTGTATGGCTTCCGGCAGTCCATGAAGCAGTACGCCCTACCGAGCCCAGTAGCACGCAACCACGTGTATTTTCGTCACAGCTGTTGACCGGCGCTCCATTGAGTCCTCTCCCAGCTCCAACATCTCCAAACCTTTCAGACCTATTGCACCAGTGTCTGCCACCTTTCTAGCCAAACTAGCTGTGGTGCAGAATGGCACAAGTAGCATGGCGGAGTAAGTGCAGTATGTGTGTGCGTGTGTGTGTAGAGGGTTCCGTCCTCTGCATGTTTGTATGGGTGTGATTTCACATTTTCGCGTGGGTCGCTTTTAGTCGATGAACCCACACGAAACCCGGGGCGATCGCTCCCCTTTTGCGTTGACCGTGCTTTGGTGGATCAAACACACCCTTTTGTCGAACAACGCCATTGCCGAAAACCATTTTGACAAGTTCGATATATAACCGGACGAAACGGCTGCCTTCTTGACGTAGGGAGCTTGCATACTGTACTCGTACACTGAAACGCAGACCTCCATAGCCCCGTAGCCCCGTGGCTTGGGCCCCAAAGCGAGGGTGCGCGCAGATTTCTATGTGCAAAGACTCATGTGGACTGGTGAATGCACGCGCAGGCGCATCACAATTCACAAATGCATTCACAATGCCCCCCCCCCCCCCCCTACCCCACCGCCGCCGTCACTTTCGCAGCCTTCTCTTGTCGCACTCCGCCCCCTGCTGCGTGTGTATGGATGCCTTCACACGGAAGCTTACGGGCGAGACCTGCACTTCAGTCGGCGCCACTATAGCAGACGGATGGCCACGATTGTATTTCGTCCACATGTCTGCGTTCGTCTTGTACGGGTACTCAAATCTTGAAGGTCGGCGGCCGTCGTCGTCGTCTCAAATCGTAAACCGTACGGGTACGGGTGCCCAATCGGTAATAAGAAAGTAATGTGTATACATAGACTTAGTATAGTGACTTAGAGTATATATAGACTTAATCGGGTAGCTAGGTGGTCGTAATGTATTCGTAATATATTCTGCTTAACTCAAACGTCATCGGTACTAATAATAATTAATTAATTAACAAAATCAAATTAAATTAATAATTTCACTAATAATAATTAAATCAATAAATTAACGGACATTTGCAGGCACCGATTTTTCCCCATATGGGTATGTCTGCCCCGATTCTACTTGGGAAATAATACTCTATACAACCCCAATACATCCAACCCATAATAAGCCCTGAATTCTGAATACTACGCTAATTTAACGTCTTGGCAGCGTAACCACAACAATGAACAAAACATTGAAAGCGGGCTAGGAACTTGCAGGCCTGTCCCATTATCTCCCACCAGTGCCATCACTATGGACGCTCACCCCAGTGCACGCGCATGCAGCAGCGTATGCATCGGGCACGCACCGCAAGCATCAACTGGATTCAAATCATATATATGGTGATTTTTGATTGCACCCAGGAGACAGACCCAGGATTGGAATAGGTGGTTTCCCTTCAGAGAGCAAACACTGGAGCTGAATGAATACCAGCACTGCTCGCGCCACTGCCACTTTCACACACCAGCTGGCTCGGAATGGCCCCAGCATGGAAACCATTGTTTCCCAAGATTATATCAGGCAGGCACAGGCATGTTGCGCACACGCCCTGGTATGGAGAGGGTTACTATCGCACACGCCGCCTCCGCAGTCTCCATCAATACATAAGGGTTGTCTTACAGGCACCCTTGGCTCGGCTATGAAGGGGCGCTAGAAGCTCAGGAAAGGTGTGCCACAGGGCATGTCATGCAATGCTAACACGACAGTAGGAAAGGGGGTTAAGTTGCGCTTGGGCTGTTGGTTTTGTCTATCTGTCTATGTGGATGAGAGGTGGGCTCATGGCACCAAGGATTCTAAGGGGCTGGGCGCTGTCCCTTAGTTGAGCCGCGCCTTGACCGCCTGCAGCAGCTCGTCGCACACCGCCTTGGCGTCGCCCAGCAGCATGTCGGTGTTGTCCTTGTAGAACAGCGGGTTGTCCACCGCGGCGTAGCCCTTGCCGAGGCTGCGCTTCATCACGATCGTCTGCTGGGCGTCCCAGGCGCGGACGACGGGCATCCCGGCCAGCGGGGACGCCGGATCCTCCACGGCCGCGCTGTTCACCGTGTCGTTGGCTCCGACCACCAGGCAGACGTCGTACGTGGCCATCTCGTCGTTGATCTCGTCCATCTCAAACACCACATCGTACGGCACGCCGGCCTCCGCGAGCAGCACCTGCAGTGCGCCCAGGCACCACACACCGTCAGGCACAGGCCCCCGCCCAGAGCAGGTTACACGTGACGGTGGCAGCTTTGACAGGGCATGTTTGAGTCAACGCGTACGTTCAGCTGGCCTGGCATGCGCCCGGCCACGGGATGGATCGCAAATGAAACCTTGATGCCGCTGAAAAGGGACAGGGAGAGAAAGCGGCTTAGTTGGCAGATTATACAAGTCCCAAAGGCGCGTATCGAGGGGAAGACATTGTGGGGGAGGGGGGGCACCTGGCGGTCAGAGTCTTCACCAGCTCGGCGAGCGGGTACTGTCCCTTGGCGACGGCAAGGCCGTAGCCGGGAACAATGACGACGGACTTGGAGGCAGTCAGCAGATCGGCGGTGCTGGCCACGTCGGTCTGGGTCACCTCCCCCGTGATCTCCATGGCCACGCCGCCCGCTCCGGCGCTGTCGGTGGACATCTTGCCAAGCAGCACATTGGGGAGGGACCGGTTCATGGCCTCGCACATGATGAAGGAGAGGATGGCGCCCGAGGAGCCGATCAGCGCGCCCACCACAATCAGCAGGTCGTTGCTGAGGACAAATCCCTCGGAGCAGAGGGCCCAGCCGGAGTACGAGTTGAGCACGGTGATCATCACGGGCATGTCCGCGCCGCCCACGCTGGCGGTCATGTGCAGCCCCAGCATGCCTGCGATGGCCGTGGCTCCCAGCAGGGCGCTTGTCGCCGTGGAGGCATCGCCTGATTTCGCCCGGTGCAGGCAACCCAGGGTCAGCGGCCGCAGAATCAGGTCATATGCGTCCACGCGGGTAACACAGCTCAGCGGGTGATGACAGGTGGGTGCGGCGGCAGTTGGAGGTGAGCCGGGGTCGGACTCGTTGTGTCTCACCTGTGTTGTAAAGGGTGCCGGCGGCCAGGATGGAGGCCAGCATGGCGAGGTTGATGTAACCCTTGCCCGGCAGGCTGAGCGGCTGGCCCTTGACCAGCCCCTGCAGCTTGGCAAACGCGACGAGGGAGCCGGTGAGGGTGATGGAGCCGATGGCCGCGCCGGCGTAGATGGCCCACTTGTGGATGGGGTCCAGGGCGCCGATGCCCTCCCCGGTCTCCGTCAGGAAGCCCGCGACGCTGGTGGCGCTGGCAGCGAAGCCGACGAGCGAGTGGAAGGCGGCCACCAGCTGCGGCAGCTCCGTGACCTCCACCATCTTGGCAATGCCGAAGCCGGTGGCGCCGCCCACGCCCACGACTCCCAGCATCTGCAGGAATGCCTCCGGCGGGACGTCGCCGCTGGAGGCAATGACGCCCAGCGTGGCCGCCAGGCCGAGGGTCACGCCAGTGATGCCCAGCTTGTTGCCCAGCCCAGCGGTGGATTGGCTGGACAGGCCGCCGATGGCGCCCAGGCAGGCCAGGCCCGAGGTCAGGTACGCCATCTCGGTCATCGCGGCAAAGGAGGTGGCGTTGCCGCTCGTGGCTGCGGCCGCTGCCGCGTATGTCCCCAGCAGGCCGGCGGCCATGGGCACGTATACGCCGGTCGCGTCCACATCGCCCTCGCGTTTGAACATGCCCTGCAGGTGCGGCAGCAGGCACACACATTAGGCGCTATCCGCCTGGGCAGAAGGAGCACAACCAGCCGTGTGGCAGGGCTCAGAGATGGGCAGGTCGCCAGAGCCACCGCCGTATCAAGTCGGTGTGGACTCCAAAGTATATGCGCCATGTACTACCACGGTAATTCATATACTAGGTTCATGCTAGTAACAAAAAATCAGGTTAGTACGTATATTTCAAATGCGTGCATTAACAATCAACAGTCCATGTGCCATTTCTGAAATGGGACGCTACCTGGACCTTGAGACTGAACAAGATATGTGCATTTGGTCGCCTCAGATAAATAATACATACATGGAAGTGCTTTACATCATAGGCACCCGGTGGCCGGGTTCAGGGGTGCAGCAGCAGCGTACCAGCATGCGGTCAGTCATCACAAAGCCGCCAAAGATGTTGACGCACGAGAGGCCGACCGAGAGGGCAGCGAGCCAGCCAGGCGCGGTGTGCGGCACCAGGCTGCGGTCCATCAGCAGCAGCCCGCCCGCGGCGGTCATGCCGCTGATGGCATTGGTGACGGACATGAGGGGCGAGTGCAGCGAGTGGCTCACGCCCCACACCAGGTTGTAGCCCACCAGGCCAGCCAGGGCCAGCGTAGTCAGCTCCTCTGTGAGGCGAACCTCCGGAGACGCCACCCCCACCGCCAGCAGCGCGGCGCCAAGGAGGCCCAGCGAGAGCGCCTTGGAGCGGGCATCTTCGTGCGCCTCCCGCTCCAAGCGAGAGGCCTTCTCCTCGGGGCTCTCCACCACCTCCACCTGCAACGCCAGACACCGCCACTCAGCCCAGCAAAGGAGCACCTCCAAAAGGTGTGGACCCTTTCAATGAGACATGCCTGAGACGCAATTGCAGGATTGACACCATTAAGGCACATACAGTGATGCTCATCCTAGGCAGACATGTATGTAGGTGATACTGGAGGTGGGAGTCGCGCGGCTGCCGACTCGGTGACAGTAACACTGCGAACCAGAACCTGCCCTACCTGTCAGAGGTCAACATGTACACAAATTGACAGGAGGGCGCATGTTCCTAGAGGCTATAGGCTGCATGCAAGCAAAATCTGAGGCCTCTAGGACAGACTCTTACAGCTGCACGGGTGTGAGTTACCTGAGCTGGTGCCTCAGGGACAGCAGGAGCCGCGGGTGTTGGCAGCGCCGGCGCCGGCCACATCAGCGCGCCGCCCTCAGTCAGCAGGGCGCCCCGCACAGCAGCGTCCTCATGGTCAATACCGAGGCGCCCCTTGGGGCCCATGCTGTCCAGGAACTTGAACACGTTGTTGCCGTACAGCTGTGAGGACTGGCGCGGCAGGCGGGACGGCAGGTCGGTGTAGCCGATGCAGGTGACGCCGTTGGCGGTGTGGACGAGCTCATCCTTGACGGTGGTCTCGATGTTGCCGCCGGCCTCCGCGGCCAGGTCCACCGTCACGCTGCCTGCCTGCATAGAGTCGACCATCTCCTTGGTAATCAGCACTGGCGCCTTCCTGCGATACACAAGAAGGGTTTTTGGGGGGAAGAAGGGGGGGGGGGGGGGGGGGGGGGGGGGGGGCGCGCAGCCATCATCACCCTTAAAATGAATAGAAAACAACGAGGTCCGCACTGCACTGAGCGACAGCGGATAGGTGACCGTTTTTTCCATGTAGCTGCATCATCCTAGTCTCGCCATGTGCCACCACAACGCGCTGCTTGTATACTGATACTCGTGGAGAGATATGATGAGGTGGCAAACAAGGATCAGGCATCGCAAGGATCAGTCATCCCTAACAGCCCCAAACACCCTCAGATCCGCACGGGGCCAAGCGGCTGCCGGTACTCACTTCCCGGGGATGAGGGCGGTGGTAATGATAATGTCCACCTCCTTGCACTGCTCCGCAAACAGGCGCATCTCTGCGTCGATAAATTCCTTGCTCATCTCCTTGGCGTAGCCGCCCACGCCGGTGCCGTCCTCCTGGACGTCGGGGTAGATGAACTCGCCGCCCAGCGACTCCACCTGCTCCTTCACCACGGGGCGCGTGTCGAAGCAGCGCACGATGGCGCCCAGGTTCTTGGCCTGCACGATGGCGGCCAGGCCCGCCACGCCGCCGCCAATGACCAGCACCTGCGGACGCGCCAATCGTGAGGGTTTCTGTCGTGGATAGGCACTAGCTAGGGCGACGGTATACATGGGTGTCCCGCCATACGCTCGCAGACAGGGAATACTCGGAACCTCGTGGCTCCAGTATTGTACAACCATACAATTTGCGTCACAAAGATACTCAAAGATACCTTCATGTCTGCAGGGCAGTATTGGTACACCAAATATGTAAGGAATGATATTGAGGATCGGTGGCCAGGTACGTGAAATTGTACCTGTACATTACGAACGGCTGTAAGACATGTTGTTTTATAGACCAAGCCGCGGTGCCACTTGACGCTGAAGCAGCTCATTCCTGGGCCGCAGTTGGATTTCTCTTGGCTATTGCGGGCACTCCTTTATACATATTGACACTTTTGCCGGTACAACTTTGCGTAAACTATTGAGTTGATGAGTGTGAAAAAGCTGGCAGGCTCTCATGCGATACTTCTGTTCATCGTCTGGTCAAAAATATCGCAAGGAAACAGCAGTTTGGGGGAAAACGCAATAGCAAATGTGCAACCGTGTGCGATATTGTCACGGCTTGCCGCATCACACCCACAGCCAACGCTGGCATCAGCAGCAAGGTGGCAGGGTTTGCGCGGCGTACCTTAGCGGGGTTCACTTTCCCGGCGGCGGTCATCTGGCCCCCCAGGAAGCGCCCAAAGGCATGGGTTGCCTCAACCACCGCGCGGTAGCCCGCAATATTGGCCATCGAGCTGAGCGCGTCGAAGGCCTGCGCCCGGCTGATGGTGCGCGGGATGCAGTCCATCGCGACCACCGTCAGCTGCTTGTCCTCTAGCCGCTTGACCAGCTCAGGGTTCTGCGCCGGCTGGATAAAGCTGACAAGGAACCCTGGGTGGGGGGGCGGGGGGGGGGGAGTCCTCAGTGACAGGCAAAGCGGCTTGCACGACATTATGCCAGCTAGGACGCAGAGCAAATCTGCCACAGCGAGTGGTTGCCACCGGGTGACACCGCACGGCAGGTGTCGCGCACCGCCGCGGGTCATCATGTCCACCTCGTGGCCGTCGGCCACCTCCTGTGGGGCACGGACCTGCGAGGCGCGGGCACACAGGGGCCTCAACACTCGTGAAGCAGAGCGGTGCGACCTGCTGGCGGGCGGAGTTGCGGCACTGACGGACCCAGCTGGTGATCAGGGGCACACCTTGACGACCACGTCCGCCCCGAACGCCTCCTCTGTTGACACGACAGCCGCTCCCGCGGACCTGCAGGGATACAAGGCAGAGTTGGAGCTCAATCGCTCATTCCAAAGGGGCCGGCTACAACGGCCAACATGCACATGGCCACACAATTAGATACATAGTATCACCATGCTATACCATATCATTGCATTGGATCTGTACGTCACAAATGGTTTTTGCAACTTTGAATGGGAATGTGTGCAGTTTTTGTTGTGAATTCTGGTATATTTCCATACATCTACAGTTTGTTCTCCCTTTGCAGGGGATTGGAGATTGGGAAGGGGGACAGCAGTAACAGGTAGCTGTATACCAAGAACGCAGCTACGAAATACAGTTGCGCCGGTTCTGTGGAACCGCCCTGGGACCCTTTCCCGTTGAGTGCCGGGCTCTGTACTGATCTCGATATATACTTGCACCGGTTCCATAGGCACGCCTGGACCTCAATCGGATCGCAATAATCCACATGAAATATTGTGTACTGCCACCAAAATATGATGCATGTGTGCAAAGCGGCCACATACCCCTACGGTGGTGCTCTTAGTGGCACACAGCAACCAAAGGGCACTGGCGGGGCACCCGCATTCCGCCCTGATACCTCTATCTGCTGGTATGGGGTGGGTGCAGGGGTGGCGGGGGTGGACTCGCGGCCATCAAGGAAAGTAGGGCGAGAGCTGGAAATAATCTTTTATTGTGGCTCTCAAGCCACCCCCAGCCTGTTTTTTACTTTACTTCTGCTTTGTCACTGATGCAAAATATTATTGCTATGTATTGCGCAGATGGTGCCGAAAATGTGACCAAATCCGCTTGCAATTGCAAGATGTGTGCACGAAGGAGTCGACAAGCAGGGGATACTGAGTAAAGAACATATGATTGCTTCGCTGGTGCCCCCGGGAGCATCCAATCAGGGGCCGGGGCAGTCCGCGGGCGTGGGCCGAGGCAGGACGGGGCTTTGCTGGCAACCTGTAGGCCTCGTCGCTGAAGCCAGCCTTGGCGCCCGCGCCCTCCTCCACCATCACGTTGAACCCGCGCTTGATGTAGTCCATCACGTTGCCAGGTGTCGCCGCAACGCGGCGCTCCCCCGGGTACATCTCGCGGGGCACGCCCAGCGTGAGGCAGCTGCAGGGTAGGCTGGGCTTGCGCCCCGCGTTCAGGTCCTCTGCGATCTGCTCCCACTCGGCCTCATCGGTGGTGCACCTCTGCGGTCGAAGTAGGTATCAGCAACACGACAGAACGCTCGTCAAGCAGAGAGTATGAAGAGGTTGTGTTCGTCCTTTCCTCTCCTGAGAGGGGGAGGAGAGGAGGGGGTGGGGGCGGCACTTGGATGCAGGTGTACTTACGTCGGGGATGACGTTTGGGAAGGTGCCCGGCCGGCCCAGCAGGGAGGGATCAACGGAGCCCGTGGCGGCGTTGACGCTGTTGCCACTGCGCTTGGCCGCGGAGCAGACGGTGGGGTGCACCACGGCGGGCCGCCCGCGTGCGGTCCGGCATCGGCGCCCTCGGCTGGAGGAGAGGGAGCGGGTGGGGAGCGGCACTGCCGCCCTTGCCAGGCTCATGGAGGCCGCCATGGGTGAGGGCTGCGCGACAGGAGGCAGGGTCAGAGATTTCACTACTTGATGGACATCTTGATGGAAACCGTTGCTGCACAAAGTACGTGTTGATCCACGCCTATCATGCATGCCTGCACCCCACCTGTACACAAGCATGAAAGAGAATAGAGCGGGGGGGGAGGGAGATCTCCAGGAGGAAAACCAACACGCAACTGGGCGCATGAAGTGGCTTTATAGATCTTGAATGAATCCCACTGGGTGTTCTACATACTCGTACAGCGACTCTATATTCATTTACATGTAGATACCGCCGGTATGTGCGTGCGCATACGAGTAATGGGTGGGGATGTGTCTACATCTGAGCACCCGACGCTTGAGATGCAGCATATTATGCGCTTCGGCTAACTAGCGACGGGTACCCAGGGTACTTGTAGTGATACTCCCCGTCGGCCATCCTGCCTGTACATCCCCCTCCCCCCCACCACCACCACCACAACCGATGTTTCCCTCGATACGTGCGCCAAGGGCCCAGATGAACAAAAGGCGCAGACGACCCCATTGGCTTAACAGCCAGAACATGACGCGCACGATCGAGCGCGGCAGTAGCGGCGGTCGAGACACGCCAACTGAGAGCGTGCCCGTAGTTAAGGAGGTGCTTAGGAACCTTGGTCGGCGCAGCCGACCGGGTGGAGGCTGAATGCACGTTGCTGGCACGTACATATGACGTGTCGGCGCGTTGCTGTCACGTGTCGAAGCAGAAGCAACGCCACAGCGGCCAGCAAAGACAGCAAGCTGCAAGAGCGGACCCGGATTGGTGTTGCCAGGAGGGGCGAGATGGCGTTGCCGGGATAGAATATTAATGCTAGTTAATATATGTTTGGCTGGCACACTGCCGGGAAGCTAGCTGTATGGCACAACGTCAGAGCGGATGGGGTTCCGGGCTACGTTTCGGAGTTATCCTAGATCGCCACCCAACGGAACCGGCCCCCGAGGACCCGAGTCCCCCCCAACATGATCGGAAATGGCCAAGCCAACGCATGGTGGACCTGCAGGCACCTTTTCAGATTACTCGCGGCTTGAGGGGGTGAAGCGGTAGGTCGTTGTGGCAGCGGTTACCGCCGACGTCTACACAGGCGGTCGGTCAGCTGGGCGGTGGGTGTCGGAAATACTGCCGCTGCACCGATGAGACAGCCCAGTCACCTGTTGCCCCGCGCGCGGGCCGGCGGCTCGGTACCGGGGGCGCTCGGTACCCTGTAGCATCGCCGCAGCTATCTGCTGCGCACAGGTATTTGTATATTACATCGATACATAAACATCTAGCTCAGGAATACTTACTGCGTACAGATCATGACGACATACAGCCGCAGAGGTATAGCCGTACAGGTATGGTATGGACCTGGACGAGCAGTAATCCTTACTAGTAAGGGTAGTTCCCCAGAATTAGAAAATCAACACAGCAAGCCGCCTAAAAGCGGCCCGCATCCCGCACTAGTAAGGATTATAGCGACAGCTATTTATTTACCTGGCGGTACGACTACTCGTGCTGGCGGCGATTATTGGCAGGATTGTTGGCAGGATTACTACGGCAGGTACCCGTATCAGAGTAGCGTCAATGTTGAACAGCAGCACCGCGACGACGCTACGATGAACCAACGACTGTACCGCGACCGGCTTCCGCTCGTACCGATATGTCCCGCCAGTATATCATATGTGACAGATGGTCGGCTCCAGAGTTGGTGGTGGTGAAATAAAGTTGTAGAATTATTGTCAAGTTGGTCTGCGCTGCGGTATGTACCAGGTACTCAGCACTCGGCGGGATGCCACCCTGGCGCTATCAGGCCTGTGGTGATCTAGTCAGCAGTGCAAATGAGTAGATTACGTAGGAGGGCATTTGGTGGGGTCGAGATCTAGGGTTGTAACCATAACATGATAATTCTGCTCGTCACATTCCTCCTCCCAGTAAAGGTGTCAACCGGCGGTGATATAGTATGTGGAAAAGTGTATGGTAGCGCGCTGTGTCAGCAAATGGAGCAGCAACATATGTCATTGTCTGGTGAAAAATCAGCATGGCATGTTTTCAGAATTGACACTCGAAAGTGAACGTTTGTCAACAACGACAGAGAGTTTTATGTGTCACATGTAGAATATAATAATGACACAAACGGTGTTTGAGGTTTTCATATGGGTTTTGGAGGTAAATGTCTCTGTTGATGGCAGTCTGTGTAATACGTTACGACGTTGATGGCGCGAACATAGAAGACCCCCAATGTAAAGACCACATCGCGTTGTTGGCCCGATGCAAATAAAGCAGATGGGGCGGGCATGGTTGGTAAAGAGCAATGATCATTGTGCATTGTTAAGAGGCACTCTCAAAGTTGTACTACCGTGTGAACCAGTATCCCTCCGAAGACAGGACACCCACGGCGGTATGTTATTTGTGTCATGTGGTTCAGCATGACGGGTGCTTGTCAAAATGAAATTGATCTTGCCTCCGGGTTGCTGGAACCTATTATTGAGACAAATGGTAGTCAGCACCTGGACCCACCCGAGCACAAGGCGTCCCCTAGGAGATCACTGGGTGAGCACAATCACACCATGGAGTACTAAAGCTGCCACCACATCGGAACCCAATATGGCAATAGTATACCACGAAGGAATTCATATGGTGACAGATCGCAAGAACTTATATGTTCGATTGCGGCATGCAACATCACACAAGGTGCATTGCGCGAATGTTGTCGGTTGGCTTGGCTAGTGGCTAGGGCTCTATGTGATCAACCGCGATCTCTGGTTGTTGTTATTATTTTTGTCTTATCCATGCTTTCATTTCTGTACTATGTGTGTGTGTGAGTGAGCGTGTGCGTGTGTGTGTGTGTGTGTGTGTGTGTGTGTGCTTTGTGTGTGTGTGTTTGTTTTGTTTGTTTCTATGGTTTTTATCAGGTGTTGTAATGGGTACAAGCAGTAGTAACATCAAGTGGTGAAGGGGGAAAGGGAGGAGGCTCACCAACCTAAAGCTTGCACTTGGGCATCTGTTCGAACTCTCAAACAATGGTGAGCATAGTTGTTTGAGGTGGTTTGTTATGTATTTTGTGGGCAGGTGTGATTGTTCTGAAATTATTTAGTTAGTGGTTATTAGTTGGCGTGTTGTTGGTCTATGCGGTTGATTGGGCACCTCTCTGTGCCATTTGCTTGCTCAACGCAGTCAATTGTTCTTGCGCATTAAAGAGCAGCCCTATAAGGTTCGTTGTGTCACTGTCATCATTGAACACACAACCACTTACTATTTCGAGCAGCAGCAGTTGTTTTGTTGTATTGGGTCTTTTGGTTGCCGGTGTTGTGTTTGGTTGTATTGGTAGTAGTTGGCCGGTTGGCCGGTCATGCTTGTGTATGTTTTTTGCGGTCCTCTGTAACATTGTCCCTGTCTTTTATTGGAGCCAGGCGAAAACATTTGTGATATGTGAGGCCCAAGCCCTTACAGTAAAACATATCGGTGATGTGCCATCGGGTGATACCCAATCAAACTTCGGTTTGTGGGCTTTGTGGTATTCTTCTCTGCCAGCAGTAATGCCAGTCTTTTCAAAGTGGTTATTAAACCGCCCCCATCTTCTTAGCTTTTGGTCGATTGGTATTTGCAGCATAGTGCATGGGCGTGAGAGCCTCGGCATCGGTATCCCGTTGCATGTCTGAATTGGCAAGATGATACTTAGGGTCTTGCAACATATGTAACGTGTGTATGTGTTGTATTGCTTTACTCATTATTAAAGGCATAGGAATATAAGGGCAGATGCAGCATATGCGTATGGTATATGTAGCCAAACTATAAATAGCAAACTGCCCCAACCTATAAGCAATGCTGTGACACCTGCCGACAACTTTTCTCCATGTCGTGAAGTTTTGCGGGGTCGACCAGCTCATTATGATGAGTGTCAGTCGGTCATAAACGGAATGAATATGTGTCAAGAATCATTGTCAAAGCGCAGTTTGATGTGCGAGTGTAAAACGCTCAGTGTGATGTGCAAATGTGAAGCCGGCAAACGTTGTTGAGAACACGAGGCTTGAGACCTCACTAAATGCCCTCCTACGTGATCTCATGTGCACTACATTAGATATCACGTATAGGAGGGCATTAAGTGAGGTCGAGATCTGACTAGGGTTGTAACCCTAACATGATCTCCTCGCACTTACTACCGCAGCCACCATGTATGAGTACATGTAGCGACTGCGAGTATGTAGCGACTAAGCGTACTACTACTGTAGGTCTTCAATAGCGACCAATACTTACAGCATGTACTAGTTCAAGTACCAGTGTTGATATTCTGCTGGAAAACACTAGAAGGGTGGCAAAACACGGCCAGGGCAGGCCCCGGCACTTTAAGTTTTTTGCCACCTACCAATACATGTACGCGTGGCAGGTTGTACGTCCGCGGGCCGGCTACACATCAGTGGGCCGGCGCGGCGTGGCGGAGCGATGGTGGCGCCTTGGACAGTGGCCGATGCTTTGCCTGTCGATGGCGTCCCTACGGGCGCCAACACGTGAGCGCCGAGGATGATCGACGCCGCGGCCAGGTCGCTCCAGCCTCAACGCGTCAGGCAAAACCCGGCTGACGTGGTGGCCTTTGATATAAGGTCGCCGCTGCGTAGCTTGCCAAAGCGCGCGCTATATTGGCCGAGCGGCACCACCGTCGGGGGGCGCGCCACGGCAATGAAGCGGGATAGTCATCGATCGGTGTTGTCGTCGCCCGCAGTATTGTCCGTCGCTGCGTTTCGGGGCGTCGTAGCGCGCCCCCGGTTGTTGCTCCCGCTCCGCCATAGGCCGGTGTGTGCATCGGCCGGCCACCGCGGTTGTTTGCTATACCCTTACCGATACTCGGCTGCCCGGTATCGATACTAGTATCGCGCGGTATACCAGTACTCGGCTCGCCGGGTAGCCGGTCACCCGCCGAGCTACCGCTGCGAGGCCCGGCTACCGCTGAAATGCAAGCTTTAGGCGAGAGACTTTAGCATAGGCAAGGAAAAGGTTTGCAGCAAAGGGAAACTTGTGACAGTATGCCAAGGCATACACGGCTTTGTACCACTACTATCCGTTTGGCAGTCGGTTTGTATGTAGGCATTTGGGTTCATATATGCAATCTAGGCTTGTTGTCATCAGGGGGTCATCGGGTTGTCATGGCTGGTGAAAGCATGGCATGTGGCGAGCATGTAGGTGGCAAGCATGTGACATGCATGTGGCAAGCATGTGGCAGGCACGTAGTAAGCATGTGGCGAGCATGTGACAGGCGTGTGGCAAGCATATGTGTGTGGGCGGATGAGCAGCTTGGTTAAGTGTTCTTGTGTTAGTATAAGGGAGTGAGTGGTATGAGTATGAAGGTATAGGTGTGTGGGTATAGGTATGCAGGCAGGGTTATGGTGGTAATCCTTACATTCCATCCCAGCCCAAAACTGTAGCCTTACGGGATGCGTAAAGGTCTATAGTCGGGCCTCGCTCGCTCGGTATCTGCCTCCCCCTAGCCGCGCATCTCCGGCCGGCCACGGGATGGGGTGGGGTACGGTGGACCACCTCTTTGTTGAGGACTGGTGTACATGTCAGTGGTTAGTGTTTCCACATAAATCTACATGCACACCTATATATACCCGCACACCTTTATCATATACTCTTACTCATACTATGTACTTACTTATACGGTCCGGCACCCCAATATACAGGTATACTACTCGTAATGGTCACTTAATCATACCTACGCATTTTGCATGTACTTAAACTGCTCATGATGCATCTGTGAGGAGATATTCTCACGATTATCAAAACTTAACTCCTTGCCGTAAAGCACGGAGTCCACGGATCGATGACCGGTGTGGGTCGGTTCGTGGATGTCACGCATTACGGACGAGATTATATGACCAACTAACAGTGTCATATCACGGAAAAACATGATATGACCAACTATATAAGTACAGTGTCATATAATATATACCGTGGCCAACTATTTAGCATAGCCAACCGCTACACCTACCTTTTAGAAGGATGGAATGTGAGGAGATATTCTCGCGACATACATACGATATACACTCTCGCAGTGTCATCCACGGGTCCTCCGCGCTTTTGATAGAGCGCGGCTATAAAAAGCCATATCCTTGTAGTTAAGCGCGGAGTCCACGGATCGATTCCCGGTGTGGGTCGGTTCGGGGATGTCGCGCATTATGAACGATGTGATATGACCAGCTAACAGTGTCATATCACGAAAAACCATGACGTGACTAGCTAACAATGTCCTATCTTACCGTGGCCAACTAGCAGTTCCAACCGCTACACCTCACTTTCCGGGGGATGGAATGTGAGAAGGAGCTCTCATGATATATATACGATACACTCTTCGCACTGTGTCATCCACGGATCCTCCGCGCTTTTGATAGACGCGGCTATCAAAACTTTCCTCTTGACATCATCCGCCAAGCCATACGCGTACATCGCGTATATGCTACACGTCATGCCCTCGTCGTCAGCCATTACGCCCCGACGATGACTTCATGATGACTCCAAGCCTGACTGCCTACATGCAACTGGGTGCCAATTCGATAGCTGCATAAAGCCGTGTACTACGCCCCGGTACATCATAATGAGAATTCCTTCCCTGCAAATCTTCTCCTTGCCTATACGCTAAAACCTCTCGCCTAAAGCTTAAATTCGTTTCGCCGAGCTTTGCTGGTTTTACCCCCCGCCGAATTTCCACCCGCCGTCGCGCCGCCGCTGCTGCCAACATGGCCAAACAAGCTGCTGCCACCGCCGCCACCACCGCTGCCGCAGCCGACCAAGACGCCACGGAGATCGGCACTCTCGTCGACCGTGTCATATAGGTGAAGCTCGCCAAGACTAAAACACGCGTCCCGACGACGGAAATCATCAACGCCTCCCGCATCCTTGGCGACCGCCGCGAGGGTTCGTCAACTCCTCGCTATCTTCACATATTTCAAGGAGCTCATCACCGGCATCTACTAGATCCCTGCTCTGGACGAAGCCTGGATCCTCCGCTAGTTCCCATCGGAGTCGGACGTTGGCATAGCGTACCGCAGTCTACTTCCCGACCCCCCCCCCCCCCCCCCCCCCACCCCGCCATGCCTCGCGAAGTCGCACCCGGCGTGAGCGTATCCACCGTCTTCGCCGACATCGACGACATCTAGTCCAAGCTCGTGGGTTGCTTCCACTTCAACTCCAACATGTATGGCGTCATCATGTGTTACGCCACTGGCGTACGCATCGCCCCAACGATCCTCACCTGCAGTGCACCGCCATCAATCTCGCCCAACACCTTCGGCGTACCTTCGACATGCTCCCGATGCATCGTCGGTACGACGAGTTCACCGTCGTTGGCGTCATCCAAGCGTGCCTACCCAACTCGGCTCAAGTCGCCTTCGAGGCTGCCGGTCGTCACGCCAACGAGCCAATCGACTCCTTCGCTACCATCTGCCGCCACCTTGAGGCCGTCGAACTCGAGTTCGCCGTTGTCGTCTCCGGCTTCAAGCGCAAGCATGCTGCCGAACCCCCCCCCCTCTCCCCCAACGGTACACCCGGCCGGGTGCTGGTCCGCCCCCCCCCCCCCCCCCCCCCCACGCCGCCGCCGGACCAGCCAACCCCCCCTCCCCCGGTTGCTTCCACAATACACGTGACACTCCCCGCCCCTCAGTTCTGGCCGCTATGGCGGCAAGTGCGATGGCTATGGTCGAATCGGCCACTCCATCATGAAATGCTCATCGACGAGCGAGGTTGACAAGCAAGCTTGGCGCTAGTCACTGGCTAGTAACAAGGCAGCTAAGGGTATTACCAAGCTTAACTTGAACCGCCCTGCGGGTAAGTGACAGTTTGGGGGCTTGGGGCGAGTCTAGATTCGATTTCGTATTGTAGATCAATCGACAATCTTTGTTACTGGCCGAGCATCCATCCCTGCTTGAGATGAGACTATGCCTATTGGCATGCCCCGAATATGAACGAGCTAACTCTTGAGAGCGCCGAGCCATGCGTGCCGGTGTTTGCGCGTGACGGGGCTTCCTCTTCAGGCCCGTTGTCTGTCGAGTCGACACAGTCGTTGTCTTCGCGCGAGCTGCGCCGGTTCATGCTTGCTACTGCCGACTTTGCCATCCCGGCTGACACAACCGCTGCCAAATTGTCCGCAACTGGAAAACGCGATGCGACCCAGAAACTTTACCGCCCCCGCCTCGGCACTAACGATAAAACCAAAGCTGCTCGACCACTCGCCTGCCCTACCCAACTTTGACATGTGGAGTTCAGCCTGCGCACGGATTAAGACCTACCCGTTCATTAGCTTTCACGCCTGTAGTATATCAGCGGGTTTGATTGTTTGAAATATACCGTATTTTGCAGTATTTTTTTGAAAACAAGTGCTGGATATACGCGGCAGGCGATAAAATACACCAGTCCACATAAGTCTTTGCAGATAGAAATCCGCGCGCATCCTCGCCTTGATGCCCAAGCCATGGGGCCACGGGGCCATGGAGCCTTGTAATCCAGTGTATGCAAGCCTCCTACGCCAAGGAGGCAGCCGTGCGCGTTTCTGCAGGTTGTTGCACTTTTATAATTGTTGTTCGGCAATGGCATTATTTGGCACATGGCTAAAACCACAGAAAAAACGGGCGATGAATAGGGGGCAACTTGTTGGCGGCGTAGCTACCATCCGTCGCTTATGCCTGCGCGCTGCCGGTTGTGGGTGGACGTATGCATGCGCTGTAAGATTACCGAGCTTGAGCCCAATCCATGCACGCCACCGATCCAATGCATGGCATTTCCATGAGAGTGTGCCAGGAAGGCCGTTGTCCTGATGAGGCCAATCATCCCTCAATTTAATAAGCTGCAAAATAAGCGCCGTTGGCCGCGCCTCGCTGGGTGAAAGTAGCACACACAAAGTGCTTTCGATTCCATAGGCACATGCTCATACCGCCCGCACCGTAGGCTAAGCGCGGGCTGCCCCCCTCGACAACAATATGTCGCCACTGCTTCACAAGGTCAGCACGCATGTTGTAGCAGATGTCACCCATCATCCAAGGAGAAAAGCCAAGATGATGACGGGGTCAGCGCGACGTGGAGACCTATCCAAGGGGGCCTCGCGCCTGGGAGCTTGCGTGGAAGGGCACATTACATTCCGCCATCATGCGCCCCCACCCACAGTGAGTGGGCTGGCTGGGATACAATATCAGGCGCAACTTTCACAAGCCAGCATAACATTTCGGCGTTTTATTGGACTGGGTTGTAAATTAGTACGTTGGAAAGCGCAGGTCACGGGCTTGCCATCGCACTAATTTTCAGCCCAATCTGATCAAACGCCGAAATGTTATGAATTAGAACGTGATTGCGATGTTACAGCTTCTTGCACGGCGAACAACCAGTTTGCGAATGTCGCATGCAGCCCGCTAGCTGACCATATAATCCAAACCATGCGCCGCGCGGCCTGGGGTAGGTGGCCAACACATGTGTCTCGGCGACCATGGGAGAAAACACACAGTTCGTTATGTCCAAATGTCGGCGTGGCGTGCGCTCAAACCGTCCACAGCCCGGCCGCCGTGCTGCACTTGTTACACCGGTAGTGCTGCATAACTGGCGCCGCGCGCGCCCTCGCATTGGCCCTTGCACACCATGTGCACGCTCTTTCATGGTTATCATCGCAATGGCTGCAACGGCGTAGACTATGCGTGGGTTTACCGATTAGAAGCGACCAAGCCCAAATCATACCCATAAAACATGCAGAGACTTTTTGTGGGCTGCTGAATATACACGCAAGATATTCTAATATCCAGGATATATCCAGACAAGGAAACACCAGACGATAGCTGATACAATATAGGCTAATCATCGTTGACAATTGCTATATCCTCGTATGCCTGATGATAATGATATCGTAATTTTGTAGTGCATGGATACGCATTCATGTAAACTTTATCTAGTTTGAAAATGATATGTGAAAATTTCTTAATCCAGCGAAGCGTCGATTTTTCGGCGGTGAGCTTTATTGCCGTACGGGTACCCGTATAGTGCAGCGGATCGGGCCTATAGGTGCATGACTAAAGCGCTTATATACTGGAATATACTACTAAGTACTATAATCCACCCACCCGCCCACCCACCCACGGTCCTTAATTACACAGCCGTCCGATTACGATCTCACGGTTGGGAGGCTATGAGTAATGGTATTCGCTACTCGCTGCTGGTAATGGAAAAGAAACTCTGTATTGATTACATGTGCTAGACGCAACATTCAAGAAATCCACGCAGAAATCCAGAAGGTAATCCAGAAGGAAATTCAGCTACGGGCCAACATAGGCAGGGACCGCCATGGTAGCCACCGACCAGGCATCACCACCAGCCAGCCGCCGCTCCACGCAGTAGGGACGCTCTCCCCAGCACACAATCCCGGGCCACTTAAATAGCGGCACTAGGCCGAATGTGCTGTGAAGGCGCCGACAGGAAAGGAGCTTCGAAGTTGAGGTCTCGCAGCAAGGAGCGGAAATGGGGGGGGTCCAACCCAGAACGGGGCGCCAAGGGCGTGCAACAGACGCAGGCCACCCAACGCGAAATCCGCCGCCAGCTCCGTCGCGTCCTTTTCCGCCAAACGTAGAACGCCTTCCCCAACACAACATCCCGGGCCACTCCAATAGCGGCGCTGAGCCGAATGTGATGTGGAGGCGCCAACAGGACAGGAAGGGAGAAAGTACTCAACGAGTAGGGAATGGAGAGCCGACCGGGCCAGCAACGACGTCAGACGCCGGTGTCCAATGCGCGTTGTTCCGCCCAACGCCAAATCCGCCGCCGGCTCGGCCGCGTCCCCTTCCGCCAAACGTAGAACTCCCTTCCCAGCACAGCATCCCGGGCTACTCCAATAGCGGCACTAGGCCGAATGTGATGTGGAGGCGCCGACAAGACAGGAAGGGAGAGGGTGCTCAGAGAACAACGAACGGGGACTTGACCGGACCAGCAACGACGTAATACGCCGGTGTCCAGCTCACACTGCTCCTCCGCGGCAGTGGCAGCACGGGCGGGGCCAAGGCTACCAAGGCGCCACCCGTGCACGATCCCCGCCCCCATGCCCAGCCGGGGGTGGAGGCGGAGGAAGGGCCCGCGATTCCGAGGGCCGAGGACGGTCGTCGGGCCCGCCCAGGCGGCGGTGGGCGGGTGGGAAAAAAAACTCTGGTACTTCAAAGCGCTGGCAATGCGAACGCTCGCTGCTGGTACTGGTACTCGCTACTCGCCGCTGGTACTGTTGGTATTGGTACTGGTACTCGCTACTCGCTACTGGTAAAGGAAAAAAAAACTCTTGTACTTCAAAGCGCTGGCAATGCAAACACTCGCTGCTGGTACTTCAAAGCGCTGGCAATGCAATTCATGGAACTGTATGCCAGTGATATTGAACCCGTTCTTCTAAAATTTTCTGAAAAATCGACGCATCGCTTATTCCAACTGTCAAGTTACTTCATATATGGCAGTACACAATTACACAGCAATGTCAATGGTGGTATCCGTAATTAACTCGCAATACGACTAAGATGCATCTGTCAGTTTTCTTTCAGGAAAAGGCAAATTATCAATCCATTATATGTTCTAGTGTATTTTATCGAATTGCCGGAACGGTATCCTAATAGACTGGCGAGTTCTGGCCTTCGGAGGACTGCATGCTACTGGCACGACCGTATGCGGATTCAAGCAGTCGAGCCGTAAGACAGCTAGCCTGGATCGCCCGGGAACAAAAATGTAAGAAATTGATCATGAACATCAGATATGATGGATATCGTTGGCTACCATCATGGAATCCCCCCCCCCCCCCCCCCCCCCAAAAACGGCCCTTCCAGGCCCTTTCTTACGCAAAGCACATTGGTGCATCAACACCACTCGATGTTTATCTCATGACATCAGCAAAATCTTACGCGTGGTATATCGCAAGGTACCACACAGGGCGAAGATAGAAGTATGTGTCACCTATATGTCTGCCACCTCTTACAGC
>VCJN01000693.1:0-51841 GCA_006384855.1 Tetraselmis striata
CTGGCGCCCCGCTGCCCGGCCGCGGCGCGCTGGCGCCCCGCTGCCCCGGCCGCGGCGCGTGGCGCCCCGCTGCCCCGGCCGCGGCGCGTTGGCGCCCCGCTGCCCCGGCCGCGGCGCGTGGCGCCCCGCTGCCCCGGCCGCGGCGCGTTGGCGCCCCGCTGCCCCGGCCGCGCTAGCAAAGGAAGTGCGGTTTGTGAAATCGACGGACGGGAGTCGATTAAACTCTTATCTGCGGTTGAGAATGATTTGTTGTGATAGTTGATTATGATTAATGAGGTATTGTCCAGGGAGCTATGGCAGCGAATTTCAAGCTGCATGAATCCCTTGTCACGGACCAGACACGAAACCCACGTTGCTTGCCGAGGTGCTCCGAGAGATGCGCCCTTAAAGTCGCCGAATCTCTTCCGACGACCAACCACAAGGCGCGTCCGTTGGTGTCGGGGTTTCTTGGGTGCTTTGGCGCGATGAGAAGTACACCACCCGCTGTCAACAGGCTGTCGAAGTAGTCCATTCGCGGCAGGGGCCTTTGCGTCATGTAGGTGCTCGGAATCTGCACGCGATAGATTACCGCCTTGGAGGCCGCCAGCAGCTATAGGAGCAAATTCAGGTGAGTGAACCAAGGCGACATGGCAACGACAAAGGGCTCCTTGCCTAGGGCAGCGTTACAAGAGCTAGTGGCGACAGTACACGGGTTTGTACACGAGAGATGCGGGCGTTCACCTGCCCCCACTGCGGAGATGCGGGTAATCCCACCCTTTACGGCGGTCAATTCGATCCCTCCACCCTCCGCATCTCTTGCTCGTCAGTCGTGCCAGCGGTGGCCTCAGCCACCGCTGCTTTGACGGCCGGGAGGACGTACCTGTCGTCCCCAATGTGGGCCTCCGGGTTCCAGTGCCGCATCTCTTTCGCCGCCGTCATGGTTCTCGCCGTCTCGCATACACGAACCCACGTTTATTGCCGAGGTGCTCCGAGAGATGCGCCCTTAAAGTCGCCGAATCTCTTCCGACGACCAACCACAAGGCGCGTCCGTTGGTGTCGGGGTTTCTTGGGTGCTTTGGCGCGATGAGAAGTACACCACCCGATGTCAACAGGCTGTCGAGGTAGTCCATGCGCGGCAGGGGCCTTTGCGTCATGTAGGTGCTCGAAATCTGCACGCGATAGATTACCGCCTTGGAGGCCGGCAGCAGCGGTAGGAGCAAATTCAGGTGAGTGAACCAAGGCGACCTGGCAACGACAAAGGGCTCCTTGCCTAGGGCAGCGTTACAAGAGCTAGTGGCGACAGTACACGGGTTTGTACACGAGAGATGCGGGCGTTCACCTGCCCCCACTGCGGAGATGCGGGTAATCCCACCCTTTACGGCGGTCAATTCGATCCCTCCACCCTCCGCATCTCTTGCTCGTCAGTCGTGCCAGCGGTGGCCTCAGCCACCGCTGCTTTGACGGCCGGGAGGACGTACCTGTCGTCCCCAATGTGGGCCTCCGGGTTCCAGTGCCGCATCTCTTTCGCCGCCGTCATGGTTCTTGCCGTCTCGCATACACGAACCCACGTTGCTTGCCGAGGTTGCTCCGAGAGATGCGCCCTTAAAGTCGCCGAATCTCTTCCGACGACCAACCACAAGGCGCGTCTGTTGGTGTCGGGGTTTCTTGGGTGCTTGGACGCGATGAGAAGTACACCACCCGCTTTCAACAGACTGTGGATAGGTAGTTCATTTGCGGGCGGGGCCCTTGCCTCAAGTAGGTGCTCGGAATCTGCACGCAACAGATTTCCGCCTTGTAGGCCGGCAGCAGCGGTAGGAGCAAATTCAGGTGAGTGAACCAAGGCGACATGACAACGACAAAGGGCTCCTTGCCTAGGGCAGCGTTACAAGAGCTAGGAGCGACAGTACACGGGTTTGCACGCGAGAGATGCGAGCGCTCATATGCCCCCACTGCGGAGATGCGGGGGGTAATCCCACCCTCTACCTTTAAATTCTCTCCACCCTCCGCATCTCTTGCTCGTCAGTCGTGCCAGCGGTGGCCTCAGCCACCGCTGCTTTGACATCCCGGAGGACGTACCCGTCGTCTACAATGTGGGCCTCCGGGTTCCAGTGCCGCATCTCTTTCGCCACCGTCATGGTTCTTGCCGTCTCGCATACACGAACCCACGTTGCTTGCCGAGGTGCTCCGAGAGATGCGCCCTTAAAGTCGCCGAATCTCGTCCGACGACCAACCACAAGGCGCGTCCGTTGGTGTCGGGGTTTCTTGGGTGCTTTGACGCGATGAGAAGTGCACGACCCGCTTTCAACAGACTGTGGATAGGTAGTTCATTTGCGGGCGGGGCCCTTGCGTCAAGTAGGTGCTCGGAATCTGCACGCAACAGATTTCCGCCTTGTAGGCCGGCAGCAGCGGTAGGAGCAAATTCAGGTGAGTGAACCAAGGCGACGTGACAACGACAAAGGGATCCTTGCACAGGGCAGCGTTACAAGAGCTAGGAGCGATAGTTCACGGGTTTGTACGCGAGAGATGCGAGCGCTCATATGCCCCCACTGCGGAGATGCGGGTAATCCCACCCTCTACCTTTAAATTCTCTCCACCCTCCGCATCTCTTGCTCGTCAGTCGTGCCAGCGGTGGCCTCAGCCACCGCTGCTTTGACGTCCAGGAGGACGTACCCGTCGTCCCCAATGTGGGCCTCCGGGTTCCAGTGCCGCATCTCTCGCCGCCGCCATGGTTCTCGCTGTCTCGCATACACGAACCCACGTTGGTTGACGAGATGCTCCGAGAGATGCGCCCTTAAAGTCGCCGAATCTCGTCCGACGACCAACTTCAAGGCGTCGACAATTGTCACATCTCGCCCCCTCCTGACGGCAGTGAGTGGCGCGCAGCAATTGAGAAAGATGATGAGGAGCAGCCCCCCCCCTCCCCCGCCACGCTGTCAACATTGGCAGGACCCGAGCCGTAGTCCGGGTCTGCCATGACGAGGGCTTTTGCCGGGCCATTTTACCAGGGGACGAGATTCGCATCTGCCGGTGAGCTTCTTGGACATACTCGTTGCAAATCCCCCGCAACTCGTTGTACACAAGCCGGTGGTCTTCAGAGGCCAAGAAGGCCCGCATGTTCACCGTGCTGCCTCTCGCCCCTGCCCCTCTCTTGCAGTCTGAGGTCATCGGGTATCGCGGGTCGTGCATGATGTGTTAGAGGTCGTTGGCAGACAAGGACGAAAACACGAAGCGGGTGGGAAACGGGGCGGGTGTCACCACTCATGTCGAGATGCGCGACGGCGAGGTGCGCTTAACGCAGCCCACGGCGCCCTGATGAGAGATGCCCACGGCGGGGATGAGAGCACAGAGGGCGCAACGGATGAGAGATGCAAGCGAAGATGCGAGTCTGCGTACCGTTGGAGTCGCTCCTGGGAGAGGGACCAAAGGTGGCACACCTTGAGGCTTGGGGGGTCAGGCTGAGGCTCGCCGTGAGGCGAAGGCTGCGAATCTCCGGCCCCGGGCCATAGCGGTCCGCTTCCATGTTGCCCACCGCCCGGCTGCATGGGCCTCATGGGCTGAGTCGTGGGTATTGGCGCCTGAGACGCCCTCCTGCCGGAACGCAAGTGCATCTGCGGAGAATCTTGCGCCATGGGGGTCACTAGCAGTGTGTCGAGAGCCCTGCTCGTTGGGTCAAAGCCAAGTGCAGCCGCAGATGTCCCCGCCACGCACAGAACTGTGCAAGCGGGCAGATGTGCGTTTTGCTCGACGAGGACGGTCTGCCATGCTTTTGTGCACCGAGAAGCGTTAAGATGCCTCAAAGAATACAAACGCGAGGGAGCTTGCGAGGGGTAGATCAGTGGGAAGCACAGTGGCGGCGTAGCATTCGAGGCCAGAAAAACGGTTGGCGTGGAAGGGTAGCGACGCATCTCGTCAAAGGGCGGTGGACAGGCGTGTAGTACATAGTGAAGGTTCATTTCACTGAACAGTACCTCGTACAGTGTTGGCAAGAAAAGGAAGCCAGTTTCACAGTACATTCGTACAGTGTTAGGCTGGACTCAAATTTGCACCCCCCAAAAGGGGTACAATATTGAGTTAAGGGGGGTGCAATTTTGAGTCCAGAAATGTGCCCATTTTGACTCAATAATCGCCCTTTTTCCCGATATAATCATATTCAGTGATACTCCGGAGCAACATATTGACCATATTGATCAGGTCCTTGCGAGACTGCACAAACATCATTTGTACCTGAATCCCCGAAAATCACAATGGGGCAAAAAGCAACTAATATATCTGGGTCACCGTATAACGGAAAAGGGAAAATTCCCTGACCCTGAAAAAATAAAAGCAGTCACAGAATGGCCGGTACCAAAATATGTCACGGATGTCAGGGCCTTCTTAGGGTTTGTAGGATATTATCGATCATTTATGGAGGACTTTGCTGCAATAGCGAAGCCCCTATTTGATATGACAAAAAATAATATATTTCCGGCCTGGACTGACACCCACCAACAGCATGCTTTTGATCGCCTAAAATACAAAATGACACACGCCCCGATTCTAATGAATCCCATCACTGGCCCGGACGCAGAGTTCGTGGTCACAACTGATGCCAGCAAATATGCTGTGGGGGCGGTGCTCATGCAAAAAGACCCCAATGCCGGACAGCTGCGTCCTGTAGCTTACCTTGCAAAGGTCTTGAGGGGTGCGCAACTGCGCTATTCCACCTATGATACTGAATGTTTGGGAGTAGTGATTGCTCTCCAACATTAACGACATTATTTGGAAGGGTGTAATTATTTCACCGTAATCACTGACCATACTACCCTCCGTTATCTGCCAACACAGGAAAAGCTCAGCAGAAAACATGCTGGCTGGTCCCAAATTATATCACCATATATGGACAACATGTATGGACATTGTCTATAAAAAGGACCTCAAAATATGGCAGATGCACTGAGCAGGAGACTAGATCTAAAAGATCTGAAAGCATCATTGGATGCATACTATATGCAGACCTTTGAAGAGGATCTGGAGCACATCACTGAATGGCTCAATCTTACCACTGTCTCGATACAATTGGACAAACAATTCCTCAATAATATAAAATTAAAATATATGCAGGACCCAAAACTGAACATGGACAAGCTGCCCCCCGCAGTATGATATGACCACTACACTGAATTGTATATGGTGGCTGATACAATAGATATTCCTGCAGATGATGAACTCAAAAAGAGCATCATCAAAGAACATCATGATATTAAGACGACTGGCCATAACGGTATTCTCAGAACTGAGAAATTGATCAAAAGAAATTTTTGCTGGCCGCACATGCACCAAAACATAAAAACATATATCCGAAACTGTAAAGTCTGTTAGCTGACAAAGCAGCACACGCAGGCTCCAGCAGCGGTTTTACAGCCACTGCCAACACCTACTATACCATGGGAATATTTCAGTCTTGACTTTATAACAAATTTACCATCAGTGGATGGTTATGACTGTATTGCCACTTTTGTGGATTTATTCACAAAGCAGGCTCACTTTGTACCCTGCCAGAAAGCCTTCACGGCTCCTGGACTGGCACAATTATACATCAAAAACATATACAAACTCCACGGTCTCAGTACCTGCATGGTAGGAGACCGGGACACAAAATATACATCATCATATTTCCAAGAACTGTTCAAACAGCTTGGTACAACATTGAACCTCATTACTGCTTATCATCCGCAGACTGATGGACAGACTGAAATATTGAACAAAATAATTGAGCAGTTGCTACGAGCTTTTTGCTACAATAACCAGCAGGACTGGGTGAACTACCTGTCACTCGCTGAGTTTAATTACAATAACACGGAATCATCAACAACAAAGTTCACTCCATTCCAAGCAATATATGGCTTCCATCCTCGGTTGCCCATAGATATTGTAAACCCCAAAACTGGAGTGAGAGAGACAACAATAGACATTCTGTCGAAAATTCAGGATATACACAATTTGGTGCATGAAAATATTATAATTGCCAAAGAATACCAAAGGCATTACCATGATAAAAACAATAAGCAGCCGATCACATTTCAAATCGGTGATAAAATAATGATAAAAACAGACGATATGATTATACGCGGACAAAATTGTCCCAAGCTCAAACAACGATATGTAGGACCATATGAGGTCATCGAACACGTGAATCCTCAGGCCTACAAAATACAATTACCACCTGAGCTTGAGTGCCACCCAGTATTTCATGTCTCCAAGTTGAGACCCTTGGACACCGTATCTGCACAAACTGATATTCCTGATGCCTTGATTGGCAGACAGACACGCAGAATGGATGATCCGATCATTGCGGACATCACTGACTGTAAATTGGCACTATATCCCAGACTATATGCAAAGGGCAAAGCCTTGCTATTTAAAGTAAGGTTCCACAATTTCCCCGCAACCGGAGATGATTGGATGCCCTATGAAACAATGCGGTATTCACCGCTGATGCAGCATTATATGTTGTCGGAACGATACAAACATATCTCGACCTCACCAGCATACATTGCTGCTAAGGCGAGCCACCCGCAACGGTTCCCACCGTGAATCTGTTGACTCAGGTTCATCAGAGCGGGGTGGAATGTGAGGATATATCCTATACCCTCACTAGCCCTAATCATCATAGCACGATAGGCGTGTAGCGCGCGCCCGTCAGATGGCGGGCTGCGCCGCGCCCTGTCGGCCACATCGCGTCGCCTGATATATCAGCACGGCGCGTGTCGGCATGTAATCAGATCGTACTTGACCACCACCATAGCGGAATAGCCACCACCAGCGCACATTCCCTCACATGCAGACTCAGATTCGAGGAGAGCGCTGCGAGATTATGACATGAGCCGTCAGGTGAAAATGAAAATCCTGGGTGACCACGGCTCAATGTCCGGACGCGCGCATTTCTCTCGACATGATGCGGTATGGCGGAGGAGACCCTGCTGCCAAGACAGAAGACTCGACGACGGCCAACGCGACGATGGCGCGATGGGAGCCGCGGAGAGGCGACCGAGACTCGGCGCGTTACCTGCCTGTACATGCTGTATGTTGTACGGTACCGAACGAAGCGCGTCTGTGAGGGAATGCGCTTATGGTGGCAAGAGTCTGTGCTACTCCGAGGTTGTGAGGGTGAGAGTATTATTGTTACAGTCCGGCGGGGCGCCGCGCTGATATATCAGCGGGCGCAGTGCGGACGACAGGGCGCAGGCGCAGCCACTATAAGTGGTGAGCGCGCTACGCGCCTTAATGTGTGCTATGGTTGATTAGGGTTACTGAGGGTATAGGATATATCCTCACAGCGTCGTACCACAGTAGGAGATACCGAAGCAGCGACTACGAATCTACTATTGTGGAGGCCAAGAGCGCAAAATACAGGAACAGGAGGATATTTGCACGAGTATGTGTACGACTCAATGCATCAGAACCGAAAACAGTATCACCGGCGGTATGGGACGGAGGTATTGTACTGCTGCGATGAGAAGACGACTACGACTACAAATGGCGAGGAGGTATCCGGTATGGGACGGTTATCTACTTGCGGAAGTACTGTAAGGTACTGGCCGATGATTCCCTCTACCAGCCCTGCTACGAGCTTTGACCGAAATCGAGAGAAGAAAAATCCGTGGACTACATGAGACTACGGTTCAGCGAGTGAGCGACTGCGAGCACGAGTGCTGTATCGGGCGCGACATGTGACGCACCGACGACATCGCGAGCAGCGACGACTTACTGCTAAGCGATGAGCGACACCGAAGCGCTGCGTGCCGATGCCGACACCGCTGAGATGCCAAGATGCGAGCTTGCTAACTCGGCGAACTGCGACGCAAGAGCCTTTCGTATGCGATCTTTGACCACGACTACGCGAGTGTGCGTTCCGATGGCAACAATGAAGCGATGGCGCACACACTTACTTGAGTCAAAAGGGACTTGCGACAGTTCGACGCGACGAGGCTGAGCTCGAAGAATGCTGCATTTCTGTCGCTACCCACCGAACGACACCTATCGGTGCCATTGGTGGCGATTTGCTGCGACTTGCGGCACCACCAGATGATGCTCCACTATGAGGAATTTTTTTCCGAAGGGACTGCCTCTATGACGAGTGTCACCACTGTACATATCTGTACATATTCTGGCTACGCGACTCTACAACGACGACCGAGTTCTGCTGAACGTACTGGCGAACAGCGCGGCCGCTGTCTTATAGCCCTGGTGCAGGGCACGGGCGTGGGCCCCTGACGAGGGGCAGCCGAGTAGGAGGGGCAGGAGGATGCGGTGAGGTTAAAGGAAGTGTGTGGCGCCCGCAGCGCCCGCGCCGCCATGTAGCGGCGCGCGCACCTGGCGGGCGCCCATGATACTGTTGTCGCAGTGCACATGCGCACACTGTACACTGCAGTGCGCACTTGTTGCACACTGCAGTGCACACCGTTGCACACTGCGGTGCGCTAGTACTGTTGTACTGTAATAGCCCCTCTCAAGCATAGGCCGGTCATACAGTTGACTTAGTGCCCATGCATTGTCTAAACAACATTGTGTGAGTGGGTTCAGGCAAGGCTTTGGTGAGCCCATCGGCCATCATCTTTGTTGTAGCGATGGGGGTGACAAAGATCGTTCCAGCATCCACTAGGTCTCGAGTGTAATGATGCTTGATGTCGATGTGCTTGGTTCTGTGCGAAGCCATGGGATTGTTGGCAAGTTTGACTGCTCCCTGATTGTCCTCATAGACAATGGTGGGCCCTTGTTGCTGTTGGTGGATGTCTTGCAGCAGCTGCCTGAAGTGCACAGTGTTTTGTGCCGCTCTGCTCAGGGCAACGTATTCAGCCTCGGTGGTAGAGAGCGCTGTGGTCTCTTGTTGTTTGGAGTTCCATCCAATGGCACCACCATTGAGCATGCTGATGTCACCGGACTGAGAGCGCCGGTTGCTGGTGTCAGCGGCCCAGTCGGAGTCTGAGTAGACTACGAGGCGAGCCCCCCCCGGTTCAGTGGCTCCGTAGGTGATGCCCATGCCAGGGGTGCCCTTGAGATAGCGGAGTACCCGTTTGAGCTGCATGAGGTGGATCTTCTGCGGGGCAGACTGAAACCTACTGAGGACGCTGATAGCAAAGGCGAGGTGCGGTCGGGTGCACATCGTGAGGAAGTTGACAGAGCCCGGGATGGCGCGATACGTTTCATGGTCCTCGCGGGAGAGCGGGGCCTTGTCGGCGTCGCTGGCGCTGGCAAGATCTTTGTAGTGGCCACCTCCCATTGGGGTCTTGGCCGGGGAGCAGTCCTGCATGCCGCACTTTTCCAAGAGTTCGAGCGTGTACTGCTCCTGGGATAGTCGGATGGTGCCGGAAGCCCAGCAACGAGTGAGGTCCATGCCCAGGACGAAGGCGGCCTCCCCGAAGTCGGCCATGTTGAACTCAGCACCAATCGCGGACGTGGCTGACCGGATCCACTCAACAGAGTCGGAGACGACGAGGATGTCATCCACATACACAAGGACGATGCAGATGCCGTGCCGCGGATGGTTCATGCTGTACATGCTGGTGTCGAAGTTGGAGCGCGCAAGGCCAAGGCCAGTTAGCGTTTTGTGGATGAGCTCATACCACTCCCGGGAGGCTTGTTTGAGACCGTACATGCTCTTGAGGAGGCGAAGGACGTTGTCCGTGCCATCCTCGGCGCCCTTAGGTTGTCGCATGTAGATCTCCTCTTTGAGGGAGGCGTTCAGGAAGGCCGTTTCAATGTCGATCTGGTGGATGTGCATGCCGCGGGCAGCGGCCACGGCCATACACGTGCGGAGGGTGCTGAGCTTGACGACGGGGGAGAAAGTGGCGTGGTAGTCCACCCCGGCTTGTTGGCTGAAACCCTGAGCCACTAGGCGGGCCTTGAATCTGTTGACGCTGCCATCGGAGTTAGCCTTGACCTTAAAGACCCATTTGTTGCCGATAGCATGCCTTCCCACCGGGAGACGGGCGTAGGCAAAGGTGTTCCGAGCGCGGAGGGAGCGGAGCTCACTGACGATAGATGCGCGCCACTCTTTGTGGTATTTGCCAGCAAGTGCCTGCTTGATGGTGTCAGGCACCGGGATGCGGGACGCTGGAGGATACTGGCCCGGAGCGATGGCAGGAGGCACCGGCGACGCGTCCAACTCATGCCAATCGGAGGCCTGGCTGGCCGGAGGCGCGGGGCGCTTGGCAGGACGGGAGAAGACCGGCGTAGCTGTGGCTGCGGCCGCCGCGAAAGGGCTGGCGAAGCGAGCCGTGTCTCGAGAGGGACCGGCGAGATGAGCACATGGGGGCACGTCGGCTGGGGTGGACGGCGGAGGCGCATGGGCCGGAATCCCCTCGAGGAAGGCAACGTGGACAGAGCGAATGACGCGGCCGGACTGGAGATTATACAGCCAATAGCCACGGCCGTCATCGCAGTGACCAACCAGCATACACTTGAGAGCGCGGGGCTCGAGTTTGAGATGGAAGCGGTCCTCAAGACGAAGGTAGGCGGTGCAGCCGAACACACGGAGGTCACTTAGATCAACTTGCGGGACGCCGTGGAGGAGGCAATAGGGCACTCCACCAGCACCGTTGGCCGCCGACGGCGACGGAAGCCTGTTTGCAAGGAAAGCAGAATGACGCATGGCGTGGCCCCAGAACCGGCGAGGTGCGTGGCTATGTTGCATGAGGCAGACTGCTCGCTGACCCAGACTCCCCCAACGACGCTCGACGCGACCGAGGTGGTGAGCGTACGGGGCAGTGAACCTATCAAAGAAGCCACACTCGCGAACCATGGACCGGCAGGCCGTATCGAGGTAGTTGGGGTCACAGTCAAACTTGATGGACGGGGCAAAGCGGCGCTGACCGGCCTTCGAGCAGATGGTGCGAATTTGCAGCATGATGAGGTGAAGTTGGGTGATGATATCTCGTTTGGAGGAGAGGGCAGCGAGCCAGATGTAGTTGGAGTAGTGATCGATTACACCGAGGAGGAACTTGGCCCCACCTACCCCGGGGACATCCACGGGACCGAAGACATCAGAGCTAAAAGCCGAGAACGGCTGAACAGCGCTGGCGGGAGCGCGGGAGACGCTAGCGTGTCGCAACTTGCCCATGATGCAGGGCTCGCAGTCCGGCATGGCAGCATCCGCAGCAGCAGGAACACCAACGACGGACTCCGAGCGAAGCAAGGCCTTCATGCCGTCCCTGCCAGGGTGGCCGAGGCGAAGGTGCAAGCGATGGGCATCAGGTGGCGACTCGGGCGGGCCCTTGTAGGCAAGGCACGCAGATGGAGGGGCCGTACCAGGAGACTCGGCGTGGCCACCGGTAAGAAAGCGCAGGTCATTGACCATGGTGAGGACAAGGGAGCCGTGAGAGTCCGTGGCGGAGGGCGCCCCGCGAGCAGGATACGAGAAGCTGACGCCGTGCTCGCGACGTAGGTATTCCTGAGAGAGGATGGTAGGAGCGCCCCTGGCCGTCATGCCGGGGGCATGGGCCGCGCGCACCGTCAGGGGGCGGCTGACACCATCGGTGTAGACAACGGAGATGTCAATTGAGCCAAACCCGAGGATGTCAACGCCGAGGCCAGAGCACGGGACTTGGGTGGTCAAGGGGGAGTAGGCGCAGAAGCGCGAGGCGTCGGGTTCCATGCAGATGTTGGCACCACCGTCGACAAGAAACATGCCGGAGGTGGCGACGGGCAGCGGGGCGGCGGCCTTCCCACAGAACACCGAAAGGAAACCAGCGGCAGCAGGGAAGGCCCAGGTGGGCGGCGGCAGCGAGTCATCGTCCGGTGTGCCCAGGGAGTCGTCAGACCGGAGTCGGAGTCGTCATGACTCCGCGCCGCGGTCGGCATGGACTGGAGGCATGGTGGGAGGCTGAAAGGGAACGCCGGCATGGAGGTCAAACTCGAACTGATCGGAGTCAACTGCCTGGCGAAAACATGCACCAATGGTGGGCCACGCCGCCTCAGGCAGCACCCCCTCATAGTCCGTCTGACGGAAGTCCGGGCCAAGCATGGTGTCGGTGTGGTAGAGCATGAGGCAGAGGCTCTGGACGGCAGCGATGACACGGCACTCCAGAGGGCTGAGATGCGAGCCATGTGAGCCACGGGTGAGCCTGTGCAGGCTGTCGAGCTCCCCCCCGGAGGCGGAGCACGGCGACAAGGGAACCATCTCCAGCACAGATGGATAGCCTGGCTCGATCGAGCTGGGTGGCGCGTAGAAAAGAGACAGCAAGGCTTGCTCGAAGAAGTTACCGAGGACGCTGTCCCGGCGGCGAGCGGCTGTCCATGCAGCCGTAGCTGTTGCAGGCGACATGCGGCGGGCACCGCGACTGTAGTCGCCACAATCGGCAAGTACATCAACGCCGGCGAGTGCCTCGGCCTCGGAGGGGATGTGTCCGCGGAAGAAGGCGAATATGCGGAAGGGGTGCATGTGGCGCACCGGGTGTCGGAACTGGCGCAGGAGAACGACAGGCAGGCGACCAGCCGGCGCGTGGTCGGACCTATGCAGAGAGGCAAGGGCCCGAACCCCAGGGCGTTGCTCGCCAAGGAGGTCGTCCGGCTGCACGCCGGCAAAGGCGATGCGCAGGATGCGGCGAAAGTAGTCACGGCGTGGGACGGGACAGACGGGATGCGAGCCGGTGAAGCCACAGAAGCCATGTGGGCTCCCAATGCCGGCCAGGACGCGGCAGAGCTCTCGACCAACGTCGATGCCGTCGTCAGAATCGGGCCCATCAGTGGTCGGTGCCAACAGATCGGGAGTTAGGCGACGACGGATGGGTGAGCGACTAGCATGGATGCCACTCGGCCCCGCATGGGCCATCATGGCGTTAGGAGCTGCGATGTCCGGGTTGCCGAGGAAGGCCATCATGTGGGAGAGTTCATCGGAAAACTCCGACGCAGCCGACACGGGAGGAACAACAGCTTGATGAATGGCGGGGGCAGGAGGCGGCGCAGCAGTTGGCGCAGCCGGAGCCTGGTTCAGGGGGCAGTGCGCATGCCAGTGGAAACGCTTGCCCTTTCCTTTCGATTCGCAGATGCGGCACGGGGTCGTGGGCGGATGCTGCCGGGCGTTGTTCTGCTGGCCACCACGGGGAGGACGAGCGTAGGGAGGTCGAGCCGGAGGGGGGGCACGGGCCATAGCGGCGACGACCGCAGCCTCCACCTGCGAGTGCAGCTGAGTGTGCATAGCCGCAGCGAAGGCGGCAACGTCTTGGCCGGGGCGGGTTGGCTTGCTGTCGGGAGTCGTTGGGTGGCGGTGCATCATGTCGCACAGGCGGCCGTAGGAGATGTCCTCCGCCCGAGTCTCGGCTGCGTCGAGGGCGGAGAGTATGGTATCTCTGGCGACTGTGTTGTGCATGCCAGCGAGGGTAGCAGCGACGAGCACGTTCTCGTGGAGCACGTTGGAGTGCAGGGAGACATGGCTGTCGTTGAGCTCGTGATAGGCGTTCAGCATGCGCTGGGTGAAGGCCCCCTGATCCTCAGACGGTGACTGCGGCTGCTGGAGAGCCAACAGGTGGCGCACAGTGCGAGCCACGCCCCGGCGGTCGAGGTGTGTGCACAGTTGGTCCCAAGCCAGGGTGCCGGGATTGTCGGCGGCAGCGAAGGTGTCCGAGCGCCTCAAGTTTCGGAGGCGTGTGGCAGCCGTCGGATGAGACTTCATGACAACAGTGAGCGTGGCGGAGAGCCGTTGCTGCAAGAGACTGAACGATTCCGCGGTCAGGCCGTGTGCTGGTGGACGAGCCCCAAGGAGGACAGCGACAAGGACGGGGTTGACAGTCGTCAGGTGGGCGAGGAAATCGTCGCGGTAGATGGGCCAGGAGTCAGTTGTCGAGAACTGGGAGAGAGCGGTCTTGAGGGAGCGGCCAAGGTCATGCGCGCCGAGCTGGCGAGAGGGCGCGACAGGGAGAGCGCCAAGATCGTCACCAAGGGAACCAGGAGCAGGAGCAGGAGCAGGAGCAGGAGCATGGGCGGACGTGGCGGCATGGTGTGCTGTGTCGCATGGGCCAGGCTTGGGTGAGAGCGAGGGCTGGCTCGGCTCCTGCATTACCGCGCGGGTGGCGGTAGCGGCAGCATCGTGCGCGATGGTGCGCATTTGCGCGACCATATGGGACATCTGCTCGGCTGAGGCAGCTTGCTGGATCTGCACGGCGCGCTGCGCCGCTGCGGAGCTGACTTGCCCCCAGGAGGCAGGGGACAGGGGGCCAAAGGACTGACCGAGTGCGGGCCACTGGTCGGAGGATCCGCCTGCGCCTGGCGGCGGCGGGGGCGGGCTGTCGGACATACAAACGCTCACGGAAAAAACCGGGCGACATGGCCAGGAGGGCGCGCCGTGCAGGCGGGCGCGGCGCGACGAGACGGAGCACACAGCGGGAAGCGACGCTGTGAGGCTTAGAGGGCATCATAACCTCTTATAGCCCTGGTGCAGGGCACGGGCGTGGGCCCCTGACGAGGAGCAGCCGAGTAGGAGGGGCAGGAGGATGCGGTGAGGTTAAAGGAAGTGTGTGGCGCCCGCAGCGCCCGCGCCGCCATGTAGCGGCGCGCGCACCTGGCGGGCGCCCAGGATACTGTTGTCGCAGTGCACATGCGCACACTGTACACTGCAGTGCGCACTTGTTGCACACTGCAGTGCACACCGTTGCACACTGCGGTGCGCTAGTACTGATGTACTATAATACGTTGTTTATTACCATGGTGAGAGTGTTATGTACTCTACACTGTTGTACTTTGTACTGCGGGAGCCGACGAAGGAGCGAAGAACTGGCGACCGAGGCGGACGAGAATGAGTACAAGCCAAGCGAAGTACCCGTACGAGTATGAGCATTGCGAGTGCGAGTACAAGTGAAGGCGAAGTGCTGGCACGAGGACGACGAGGCGTCAGTACGAGCAACTACTAGGCAACTAGTAGTGCAGGACAGTATTACGAGTACCCACATGGGGTGCGAGTAACCTGTACATACGGCTGCGTACCGGCAGCGGCGATTGTCGTACGCTATGGTGTCACCTGTTAATAGAGGATGATGATACCAAGCGTTAGATAGAGCGCTGCCTCAGTAGAGTGTTAGCAGTAGGTACTAGAACCTACTTGAACCATCTAGAACGCTATAGCATGTGCTATAGCAATAGTAGTCAAATATTATATCACTGTGCTGCGGACAGACGAAGGTGCTAGCAACCGTGTCTGTACTTAGTAGTATATGACTAAAATAGCGACGGGCCGCGGGATAGGACCGCACACGTCGATTTTAGTATTAGTCTAGTAGTTAGACGCAGCAGAAGTGGCGGAAATTGGATCGGTACATAGCGCACGGAATGACGGAAACCGACGACTATAAATAGGCCGGCAAAACCACCGCCGGGCCAGTCACCCAGGTTACCGGCATTCCGGTACTGTAAGAATCCCTTTTCCCAAATCTCCGCTCATTATTCCTGGCCGTGTGGAATAACGATCCAACGGGCCCTCGACTCAGCTCCTGCTTTAGGACTATCTATGGCTAGACAACTATTCGGCCTAAATAAGTCCTAAGGGGGCGGTAACACTTGGATTCGGAGTTTGCCCCTTCAACCGGATCACAGAGACAAGCTTTTCAAACATGGCGTGAATGCCGTTACTGGGCAGCTGCTACATGGGCTCGCCCCTCCTCCGTGTCTGCCTTCGGAAGTTGGTCAACCTTTGTACAACGCGCCCTCATGCGCTACGGGTCCGGAACGTGCCGGACCCGCCCCGCGGAGCCAGCAAAGCAAGCGCCCAGCACCCTCGCCAAGCCCCTGCAAGCATGGGAGCGCTTCTGTGCAAGGGGCGGAAAAGCGTTTGAGATTCGACTGGAGGAAGATTGGCGACGCAAACTCTCTCACGAGGCAAGCCGAGGGCCCCATCTTCCCGTGGCGGTGCCCCATCTCCGCCCCCCCGACCCGCATCTCCGCCTTAGAAGCCCTCATCTCGGGACGCCAAGCCCGCACCGCCGCCTGCGCCGACAGTCTTCCGTCGGCCCAGGACAGACAGGACTCCAAGTGCACTCAGGCTCGGCTTCCAGCGGTATGCTCCTCTCCCTCCCCTTCCTGGGCCGCCTGCACCTACGCCCCTGGCTGAGCGACTTGTCGCGCCTCGCCTTGTCGGGGAATCCCCGCCAATCACCGACCCCACTGTCGCCACTCTCGTGGGCAGCGAAGACTTCCTCCAAACACGCGTGCGCTCGTTTTCTGGCTCCCAAGACCTTTGCGACCGCGTCGCCGACCTGGGGGACAGGCTAGTCGAGGCACGACTTGCCGGTTCCATGGGTGAGGAGAAGGCGTGGACCTTCATCGGAGGCGGCAGAAAGCAGCTGCATCTCGACATGAGTGGTGACACCCGCCCCCTCTCCCACCCGTTTCGTGCTTTCGTCCTTGTCTACCAACCACCTCTAATACCTCACGATCCGCAGGACCCGATGACCTCATACTACATGAGAGGGGCGGGGATGAGAGCACGGTGAACATGCGGGCCTTTCTGGCCTCCGAAGACCTCCGGCTTGTGTACAACGAGCTGCGGGGGATTTGCAACGAGTATGTTCAAGAAGCTCACCGTCAGTTGCGAATCTCGTCCCATGGTTACATTGCCCGGCACAAGGCCATGGTCATGGCAGACCCGGACTGTGGCTCGGGTCCTGCCCATGTCGACGGCGTGGCGGGGGGGCTGCTCCTCAACATGTTTCTCAATTGCTGCGCGCCACTCATTGCCGTTCGGAGGGGGCGAGATGTGACAATTGTCGACGCCTTGAAGTGGCCTGCACCTCGAATCATGAGCCCCCCCCCCCCCCCTTCGCCTCCCACGGTGCCATAATGTTTTAGACGCTAGTCGGGGTGGAATCTCACCCTCGCGCCTGTCTCTCCATGCATCTCCGCCCAGTGGGAAGTCCCCGCAGCGTCACCGCTTCGTGTCGTGCCGTGGCTGGAGCACAATCGGCCGGAGGTCCTTGCCGAGCTGCGGAAGGTCCGGAATCTCTGCACTGGGCGCCTGGCGCAAAGTAAATCTCTCGTCCCCCTCGGCGTCGCGGACGCCCGCTACCGCACGGAGGTCTGCCAAGGAATCGAGGACGCTGCGACATACTCGCGCCCTGGCCCTGCTTTCCTCTTGCATGCAGAAGATGTCCACGCCAGCCCGCCCAAGGGAGGCGTCAACCCTACGTTCGCAACATGATGCCCGAGATGCAAGGACCTCGCGGGCGTCAACCCTTGCTTCCGCATCTTCCTGAGCATGCACCCCAACACAGACGCGATGATGCCGGGACCGGAGTGGCAAATTCTGTCCTATCACGTCCCCGGCATGCCTGCCTTCTTGCCTGAAGTCGATCACGAGGACGAGGCCCGCCGTCGCACGTACGAGACAGCGAGAACCATGGCGGCGGCGATAGAGATGCGGCACTGGAACCCGGAGGCCCACGTCGGGGACGACGAGTACATCCTCGCGGACGTCAAAGCAGCGGTGGATGAGGCCATCGCATGCAAGACTGACGAGCAAGAGATGCGGAGGGTGGAGAGAATTAACCGAGAGGGGTGGGATTACCCGTATCTCCGCAGTGGGGGCAAGTGAACGCCTGCATCTCTCGCGTACATACCCGTGTACTGTCGCTCCTAGCTCTTGTAACGAAGAGACGCTTTTCCATACCCGACTCCCGTGCGTGGTGGAACCTTGTCTTACAGGCTTTTGCGCCGGACTTTTCCGGAGATTGGTGGTACGCTGTCGACGGACGCATCTCGCTTGACTGCGGGGATGCCTGGCGCGTGGTCGGAGCGCACCCTGAAACGCGGCCACGCTCTTTATCGCAAGATGTTGGGCAACAATGCACCTTGCATCTACACATCTCCGTGGGAGTATCACTGCTTGACGGCATGCGTAAAGACCTGGCGACATGTCTGTGTGTGGGATCCATGCAGCGGCTTCGCCGGCACGGCACACGCTCTGTTCGGGAGGGCCAAGAGGGTGTTCTTGAGCGACGTCAACCCGTCTCGCGTGTCCCACTTCGTCGCGGACGCCTTGTCGCCGGAAACGCACGACAAGGCCGCTGCCATGTGCAAGGAGCCCTTTGTCGTTGTCACGTCGCCTTGGTTCACTCACCTAGATTTGCTCCTACCGTTGCTGGCGGCCTCCAAGGCGGAAATCTGCTGCGTGCAGATTCCGAGCACCTACTTGACGCAAGGGCCCCTCCCGCGAATGGACTATCTCGACAGTCTGTTGACAGCGGGTCGTGTACTTATCATCGCGTCAAATCACCCAAGAAACCCCGACACCAACATACGCGCCTTTTGGTTGGTCGTCGGAAGAGATTCGGCGACTTAAACGGCGCATCTCTCGGAGCACCTCGGCAAGCAACGTGGGTTCGTGTATGGTCCGTGACAGGGGGTTCATGCAGCGTTAGCTTCGCTGCAATAGCTCAGTGGGCAATACCTTGTTAATCATTATCATTATCAACCATCATAACAAATCATTTTCGACCGCAGATGAGAGTTGAATCGACTGCTGTCCGTCGATTTTACAAACCGCATTTCCTTTGATACTTCGGCCGGGGCAGCGGGGCGCCAATGCGCGGCGGCCGGGGAAGCGCGGCGCCAGCGCGCGGCGGCCGGGGCAGCGGGGCGCCAGCGCGCGGCGGCCGGGGCAGCGGGGCGCCAACGCGCGGCGGCCGGGGCAGCGCGGCGCCAACGCGCGGCGGCCGGGGCATCGCGGCGCCAACGCGCGGCGGCCGGGGCAGCGGGGCGCCAACGCGCGGCGGCCGGGGCAGCGCGGCGCCAACGCGCGGCGGCCGGGGCAGCGCGGCGCTAACTGTAACGGCGCATCTCTCGGAGCACATCAGCAAGTAACGTGGGTTCGCGTATGGTCCGTGACAGGGGATTCATGCAGCTTTAGCTTCGCTGCCATAGCTCACTGGGCACTACCGCTTGTAACACATTATATTCGCAGAGATGCCGAGTCGCACGTCGGAGTGCGGAGTGTCATGTTACGCCTTTTACTAAAGCCACGGCTATTACGATCTGCGGGCACTTGTTCTTGGTTTACGCCTCGCCATGCGTCCGCTGCCGCCCGCGGCCGGGGAGGCGGAAGGAGATGGAGCCCCCGTACCCGTTGCAGCCCGGAGATTCCCGCGCTGCGGCATGGCGTTCCCGCGACGGCGTTGCGACCCGTTCCCGCCGTCTTGGGGCTGCCTCACTAGGGCCGCAGTAGGACCGCGAGGCCGATGCCTGCCTGGACGGTCGCTCATGTCGCCTGCCAGCCTCTCGAGCCGCATCTTCTCCGTAGGGTCTCGCAGGGCACCCCACATAAGCTTATGGGAGAAGATGCCGTACAACCAAAAGTGCTCGCAGTCGCATCTTGGCCGGCCGTTGTGAAGGGTCACTCGATTCAGGAAGAGGAAGTCTCGCTCAATCGCCCGAATCGTCCATCGCGGTCTGCTCCCCACATTTCCGGCCAAGCTGTTGCGGTACTTCAGCACCGCTGGTCTAGTGACGCTGCGAGTGCCGATCTTGAAGGGGTCGCCGACGAGGTGCAAAGCCCCGTCGACCTCCATGTGGCTTCCCGGTGCCTGCAGATAATCAACCGCGAAGTGGACGTCCGTCGAGAGCTCCATGCCGAAGGCAGGGTTGATATGCTTGCTGCTGCGCTTGTACGTCTCGTCCTCCAGCCACTTGGGGAAGTGCTTCTCCATGAGGGAGTCGGCGGGGTTGCGCAATCCCTTGGGAAAGGCGTTCTTGGCAGCATTGTGCCACCCCTCCATGCTGTTATTCCTGGCGGGAACTCCCACGAAGGTGGAGGCTCTCGACCACCAGTCGAGGTTGGCGCCCAAATAATTGTCCTCGAACCACCGGGTGACTGGGCCGGGGCCGATCTAGCCATCACTTGCAACAACTTGGTCCCGACAGCCTGTGCTTGTTCCTCGGAGCGGCAAGAGTGAATCACCTTCACACACTCTTCGCACACCTTCCACTCGTGCTCTCCTCGGCATACCTGGACACGTCGACCGTTCACGCTCTTCGTCCCCTTCTTGAACTGGAACTTGTGAAGGACATGTATCCAACAGCCGATGTGGTCTGCAAGAGATGTACAGCGCGTACGCCTCAGCGGGGGAGATTCGTAACTATTGTCACGAGATTCCACCGAGAAGCGAGAAAAAGGGTGGAAGGGCGCACCCTCGCAGTAGGGAAAACGTTTCTTTTGGCGACGCGAATGCCGCCCCCTTTGTCGCTCAAGAGCCCGCGTGCGTTGGGCGAACTGCCATACATCTTCTTGTGCGTATCCATCGTCGCCTTTAATAGGAGGGTCATCGCTGCCCCATCCTCCTCTTGCGCGAAGCAAAAGAAGATTGGGGCGTAGCTGTGAACGAGGTTGTACTTCTCCATGTCATACTCGATTGAGTGGGTGCCAAGGGTCAAGAGGACCCACTTGCCGTAGTGAATCTTGTGCGTGCCGTCCGTGACGAGGCAGAGTAGAAGATTTCCCGTCTCAGCCAGCCGCAAGGTCCGAAACATGCCCATCGTAGTGAACACCACTCCCTTGGCCTCGTCGCAGAATTGTAGGACGACCAACTTGTCGTCTTCCAACGCCGCATCGCTGTCAGCAGAGTGCAGGGGTGGCATCTCGTTTCGACGAGCCCAATCTCTGAGGTCGGCAATAGACTCGTAGGCCCGGGGCCCCTTCTCTGCGCGAGTGAGGCTTTTTTTTCCAGCCTTTAAACGCCACTCGCCACGCCCTCGCGTCCGCAATCTTCCTGTCGTCCTTCGCCAGTTTCTCTACAAGTCGCATTGGCGCGTCGTCGACGTGCTCCTTCATTTGGGCTTTAACTCGCTGAGGAATGCGAACTATCCCGTCCACGACGACGTCAACCTGCTGCTGCGTGTGGAGGCGGTGGTCGCGCTGCATCTCCTAGCGCTTGCTCACCGGATCACGACAGATGCGGAGATGCTCGGGGCAATTAGCGTGGGAGGCGCAGTTATATACCTGCCGAGACCCAACCATTGTTAGTGGATACACTCGTGGAACATCCCGAGATTCAGGTGCAAGATGCCCCCCTTCAAACACAGCACGTACGTGTGAGAAGCACTCACATACGCGCCCTTGCTGACATATTAGGCCTTCCATCCGTCCATCATCCAGATCAACTCATGCACTGCGGCTTGCCTCGTGAGAGAGTTTGCGTCGCCAATCTTCCTCCAGTCGAATCTCAAACGCTTTTCCGCCCCTTGCACAGAAGCGCTCCCATGCTTGCAGGGGCTTGGCGAGGGTGCTGGGCGCTTGCTTTGCTGGCTCCGCGGGGCGGGTCCGGCACGTTCCGGACCCGTAGCGCATGAGGGCGCGTTGTACAAAGGTTGACCAACTTCCGAAGGCAGACACGGAGGAGGGGCGAGCCCATGTAGCAGCTGCCCAGTAACGGCATTCACGCCATGTTTGAAAAGCTTGTCTCTGTGATCCGGTTGAAGGGGCAAACTCCGAAACCAAGTGTTACAGCCCCCTTAGGACTTATTTAGGCCGAATAGTTGTCTAGCCATAGATAGTCCTAAAGCAGGAGATGAGTCGAGGGCCCGTTGGATCGTTATTCCACACGGCCAGGAATAATGAGCGGAGATTTGGGAAAAGGGATTCTTACAGTACCGGAATGCCGGTAACCTGGGTGACTGGCCCGGCGGTGGTTTTGCCGGCCTATTTATAGTCGTCGGTTTCCGTCATTCCGTGCGCTATGTACCGATCCAATTTCCGCCACTTCTGCTGCTTCTAACTACTAGACTAATACTAAAATCGACGTGTGCGGTCCTATCCCGCGGCCCGTCGCTATTTTAGTCATATACTACTAAGTACAGACACGGTTGCTAGCACCTTCGTCTGTCCGCAGCACAGTGATATAATATTTGACTACTATTGCTATAGCACATGCTATAGCGTTCTAGATGGTTCAAGTAGGTTCTAGTACCTACTGCTAACACTCTACTGAGGCAGCGCTCTATCTAACGCTTGGTATCATCATCCTCTATTAACAGGTGACACTATAGCGTACGACAATCGCCGCTGCCGGTACGCAGCCGTATGTACAGGTTACTCGCACCCCATGTGGGTACTCGTAATACTGTCCTGCACTACTAGTTGCCTAGTGGTTGCTCGTACTGACGCCTCGTCGTCCTCGTGCCAGCACTTCGCCTTCACTTGTACTCGCACTCGCAATGCTCATACTCGTACGGGTACTTCGCTTGGCTTGTACTCATTCTCGTCCGCCTCGGTCGCCAGTTCTTCGCTCCTTCGTCGGCTCCCGCAGTACAAAGTACAACAGTGTAGAGTACATAACACTCTCACCATGGTAATAAACAACGTATTATAGTACAGCAGTACTAGCGCACCGCAGTGTGCAACGGTGTGCACTGCAGTGTGCAACAAGTGCGCACTGCAGTGTACAGTGTGCGCATGTGCACTGCGACAACAGTATCCTGGGCGCCCGCCAGGTGCGCGCGCCGCTACATGGCGGCGCGGGCGCTGCGGGCGCCACACACTTCCTTTAACCTCACCGCATCCTCCTGCCCCTCCTACTCGGCTGCTCCTCGTCAAGGGCCCACGCCCGTGCCCTGCACCAGGGCTATAAGAGGTTATGATGCCCTCTAAGCCTCACAACGTCGCTTCCCGCTGTGTGCTCCGTCTCGTCGCGCCGCGCCCGCCTGCACGGCGCGCCCTCCTGGCCATGTCGCCCGGTTTTTTCCGTGAGCGTTTGTATGTCCGACAGCCCGCCCCCGCCGCCGCCAGGCGCAGGCGGATCCTCCAACCAGTGGCCCGCACTCGGTCAGTCCTTTGGGTAAAAGGGCAAATATCGAGTCAAAATGGGGACATTTACGGACTCGGAAATGTGCCCCCCTTAACTCAGTTTTTGCACCCCCCACGGGGGGTGCAAAAACTGAGTAACGCTCAATACCGTACGAATGTACTGTGAAACTGACCTTTCACACATTCTTGCCAACACTGTACGAGGTACCCTTCACCTATACTGCACTATGTACTACGCATCTGTCCACCGCCCCTTGACGAGATGCGTCGCTACCAGTCCATGCTAACCGTTTTTGCCTCGAATGCTACTCCGCCGCTGTTCTTTTCACTCCTCTATCACTCGCAAGCACCCTCGCGCTTTTGTTCAGGGAGGCATCTTCACGCATCTTGGTTCACAAAAGCATGGCAGACCGTCCTCGCAAAGGAAAACGCACCTCTGCCCGGTTGAAGACTCCGGTGGCGGGGGCATCTGCAGCTGCGCTTGGCTTTGACCCAACGAGCAGGCCTCTCGACACACTGCTAGTGACCCCCATGGCGCAAGATTCTCCGCAGATGCACTTGCGTTCGGGCAGGAGGGCGTCTCAGGCTCCAATACCCACGACTCAGCCCATAAGGCCCCTGCAACCGAGCGGTGGGCAACAGCGAAGCGGACCGCCATGGCCTTGGTACGGAGATTCGCAGCCTTTGGCTGAGCCGGGGACTCAGCCTAACCCCCAGCCTCAAGGCGTGCCACCTTTGGACCCACTCCCCGGAGCGACTCCAACGGTACGCGGACTCGCATCTTCGTTAGCGTCACTCATCTCGGCGCCGTGGGCTGCGTTAAGCGCATCTCGCCATCGCGCATCTCAGGGATCTCAACTCACCCAGACCGATGTCGAAGAGTCTGGAGCCGGTCAAGGTCAACCTTTGGCCACGATTCATGAGGACAAGCTCGGACAGGAAGAGGAGGAGGAGGAGGAGGAGGAGGAGGAGGAGGAGGAGGAGGAGGGGGAGGGGCCCAATACTGTCGGAGGGTGTCCGCCTGGACAAACGAGCCCCGCCACAAGCGCCACAAGTGGGAGCAAAATGGTAACCCCTCGCCCCTTGTCAACAGAACCTCAAACATGTGCGCATCTTCGCGCGTGAGGGGAAAGATTCTCACACGTCCCCCCCCCCTTTCCCTACATAGACCATCTCCACGACCCCCCTTCAACAAGAATCGCCACTTGTCGACCCAATGCTCGGCGAGTGGAACTGCTACGAGCGGGACTTCCCTGCGTACTTCGCCACCTGGCCCGAACCACAGGACGGGCATCCCGACGACTACAAGGAGCATCACAAGCTCTTGACAAGAGTCATTCGCAACGTGGTTAACGTGTCGCCCAACTCGAACTTCTTCTTCATGCCTTGCCTCCACGCCATCGTGGACCTCTTCCCTTGCCCTGAAGGTATGGAGCTCCGGGTGCCCATCTCGGTCTTTGACAAGCGCCACCTTGGCCAAGACGCCGCGAAGACGTGGGAGTTCATCGTCGTCAGGTTTCAAAGAAAGACATACCGCGTTCCCGAGAAGGGCAAGCTCGTCGTGTGGCTAGACATCGTCACGACTCCAGGGCACTTCGCGTTTGCTGCCTGGCAGTCGCGAGATGGTGCCTTGGTCGCCCCTGTCTTCATCTACGACTCCTGCGTCTCAGTCAAGGTACCCACCCGCGCCATCCCCTACTCCGGTTGGCAAGCTGTTTGGCTGGAGATTTCTAGGCCTCCCTCCCTGGGGGGGTGGAACCCCCCACCCCCTGGCCACGGCTTCCTCCACGGGGTCGTCACGCAACAAAGAGACGCCAGCACCTGCTGGGCGAGATGCGTGCTTGCAGCCAGAGCCATCGCCACGTTCTTCTTGTGGAGGTTCTTCGTGAAGATGCATGTTCCAGGCCACATCGGTGTGACCGAACCCCCCCAGCTCCTCATTGGCGACGACGATGTCGACACATTGGCCAAGGTTTGGGCACCCTTCTTCGAGTGTGCGCACATCTCCGAGAACCCCTCCTTCAACACCAAGGACCGTCTGGATGTTGTTTACCCGCATCTCTCCGGCAAGCTCACGAGATTCCCCATCGAGTTCTTCCCCTTGGCCACAAATTCACCCTGCTTCTCGGTGGGCAACTTGCCGCAAACTGTCAGGCACTTTGGCTTCTCCGACACAGCCGCGAACAAGATTGCGCTGACTCTCGACATTGTACCGACCAAAGTGTTCACGAGCACTGCTGCAGGTGGTGTACGGAAGCTGTGGGTGCGTGCGCTCCCTGAGCCTCATAACGAGCACGCCTACGCCGACCGCAAGAGGGCACTCCAAGAAACCAATGGCAGCCAGGGAGCATGGCCGGAGACATCTTGGCAAGATGCCGTGGAGTCTGTCCTCTTCGTTGAGTGCCAGAGTAGAACTGTGAAACACTGTGGCTACTCGATTCGCAGCGTGCGCGAATGGCACAACGACTACGAGATGCGGCGCGGCATTCAACATATCAAGAACAAACGCTTCACGAAGTCCACCAACACCTGCCAGCCCTGCCGAGGGAGCTCGGCACCCCGCACCGTCTTGGTCGACAATCGCTACTACCAGGTCGTAGCGTCGCCTCGTCAAGTTGGCGGGTCCTCCAAGCCCGCATCTCAACCACCGCCAGCGGGGTCCGGTGGAGATGGTTCCCAAAAAGACGCTGCAGCAGGTCTCCTCGAGCTTCGAGCAGCTCCGCCGCCTCCCCCCAGCAGGCTTGGTCCCTCGGTGACTGCCAAGCCGCCGAGTGAGCCTCAGCCTTCGGTAGCGACGAAGCGCTCGCACGGTGCGTTGAGCACAGGAGGCAAGACCACCTTGTCGCCCATGAAGCTGCGTAGGAAGCATTGCGAGAAGCGCGGGCCGAGTCCTCCTTTGAAGATGGCGACAGAATTGGAGGACGACGACCCCTTCCAGGCGCCTAAGCCGAAACGCGAAACCCGGTCAAGCCGTCAGGCGCCTTCGGGTGCCGCTGCTGGAAGTCGCCTTGCCACATCTTCCCAAGGCGGTGCCCCATCCCTGCGTCCCCGACCCACATCTCCGCCCAAAAAGGCCGCATCTCGGGACGCAAAGCCCGTAACGCCGCTTGCACGGACATCTCGGCCTCCTACTCTCGCACCAACAGTCTTCCGCAGGCCTAGGACAGGGAGCACTCCAAGTGCACCCAGGCTCGGCTTCCAGCGGTATGCTCCTCTCCCTCCCCTTCGTGGGCCGCCTGCACCCACGCCCCTCGCTGAGCGACTTGTCGCGCCTCGCCTTGTCGGGGAATCTCCGCCAATCACCGACCCCACCGTCGCCACTCTTGTCGGCAACCAAGACTTCCTTCAAACACGCGTCCGCTCGTTTTTTGGGTCCCAAGACCTTTGCGACCGCGTCGCTGACCTAGGGGACAGGCTGGTCGCTGCACGTCTTGCCGGTTCCCTTGGTGAGGAAAAGGCGTGGACCTTCATTGGAGGCGGCAGGAAGCAGCTGCATCTCGACATGAGTGGTGACACCAGCCCCCTTTCCCATTCCTGATTTACGTCCTTGTTCACCAACGACCTCTAACACCCCTCGACCCGCAGGCTTTGATGACCTGAGACTGCGGGGGAGGGGCGGGGACGACAGCACGGTGAACATGCGAGCCTTCCTGGCCTCCGATGAACACCGGCTTGTGTACAACGAGTTGCGGGGGATTTGCAACGAGTATGTCCAAGAAGCTCACCGTCAGCTACGAATCTCGTCCCCTGGTTACATTGCCCGGCACAAGGCCCTCGTCATGGCAGACCCGGACTGCGGCTCGGGTCCTGCCCATGTAGATGGCGTGGCGGGGGGGCTCCTCCTCATCATCTTTCTCAATTGCTGTGCGCCACTGACTGCCGTCCGGAGGGGGAGAGATGTGACTATCGTCGACGCCTTGAAGTGGGCTGCACCTGGAATCGTGAGCCTCCCCCCCTTCCCCAACACCCCTTTTCGCCTTCCACACTGCCTTTGTGTTTAAACACCAGTAGGGTGGAATCTCACCCTCGCGTGTGACTCTCACTACATCTTCGCTCAGTGGGAAGTGGCTGCAGCCTCGTCGCTTGGCGTCGTGCCGTGGCTGGAGCAGAATCGGCCGGAGGTCCTTGCCGAGCTCCGGAAGGTTCGGAATCTCTGCACTGGGCGCCTGGCTCAGAGCAAATCTCTCGTTCCCCTCGGCGTCGTGGACGACCGGTACCGCATGGACGTCTGCGCTGGAAACGAGGACGCTGCGACATACTCGCGCCCTGGTCTTGCTTTTATCGTGCCTGCACAAGATGTCCACGCCAGCCCACCCAAGGGAGGCGTCAACCCTGCGTTCGCAACAAGATGCCCGAGATGCAAGGAAGTTGCGGGTGTCAGCCCTTGCTTCCGCATCTTCCTGAGCTTGCACCCCAACACAGGCGCCATGATGCCGGGACCGGAGTGGCAAATTCTGTCCTACCACGTCCCCGGCATGGCTGCCTTCCTGCCTGAAGTCGACCACAAGGACGAGGCCTACCGTCGCATGCACGAGACAGCGAGAACCATGGCGGCGGCGAAAGAGATGCGGCACTGGAGCCCGGAGGCCCACATTGGGGACGACGACTACATCCTCGAGGACGTCAAAGCAGCGGTGGGTGAGGCCACCGCATGCAAGACTGACGAGCAAGAGATGCGGAGGGTGGAGAGAATTAACCGAGAGGGGTGGGATTACCCGTATCTCCGCAGTGGGGGCAGGTGAACGCCCGCATCTCTCGCGTACAAACCCGTCTACTATCGCTCCGACCTCTTGTAACCACGAGTCGCTTTCCGTACCCGACTTCCCTGCGTGGTGGAACCGTTGAAACAGGCTTTTGCGCCGGATTTTACCGGAGATTGGTGATACGATGTCAACGTACGCAGCTCGCTTGACTGCGGGGATGCCTGGCGCGTGGTCGGAGCACACGCTGAAACGCGGGCACGCTCTTTACCGCAAGATGTTGGGCAATAACCCACCGTGCATCTACACATCTCCGTGGGAGTATCACTGCTTGACGGCCTGCGTTAAGACTTGGCGACAGGTCTGCGTGTGGGATCCCTGCAGCGGCTTCGCCGGCACGGCACACGCTCTGTTCGGGAGGGCCAGGAGGGTGATATTGAGCGACATCAACCCGTCTCGCGTGTCCCACTTCGTCGCCGACGCTTTGTCGCCGGAAACACACGACAAGGCCACTGCCCTGTGCAACGAGCCCTTTGTCGTCGTGACGTCGCCTTGGTTCAGTCACTTGGACTTTCTCCTACCGTTGCTGGCGGCCTCCAAGGCGGAAATCTGCTGCGTGCAGATTCCGAGCACCTACTTGACGCAAGGCCCCCTCCCGCGAATGGACTACCTCGACAGTCTGTTGACAGCGGGTCGTGTACTTATCATCGCGTCGAAGCACCCAAGAAACCCCGACACCAACAAACGCGCGGCTTGCCTTGTGAGAAAGGTTGCATCGCCAACCTTCCTCCAATCGAATCTCACACGCTTTTCCGCCCCTTGACAAGAAGCGCTCCCCCGCCCGCGGGAGCTTGGCGAGGGTGTTGGGCGCTTGCTTTGCTGGCTTTGCGGGCCGGTACCGGCCCGTTCCGGACCCGTACCGCATGGAGGCGCGGTGTAGAACGGTCCACCTACCTCCGAAGGCAGACACGGAGAAGGGGCGAGCCCATGTAGCAACTGTCCAGCAACGGCATTCACACCCTCTTTGAAAAGCTTGTCTCTGTGATCCGGTTGAAGGGGCAAACTGTCTAGGAAGGAGATGTAAGGCTGAATTTGCTCTTGGGCCTGGCGAAAGGCTTCGCTGGCTTGCGGGGCAGAAGAACGGTCGGCCATGACGGCAACAGAAGTACGTTAAAGAGAGTGGAGTGCAACACAGTGGTGTGGACTCGAGAGTGGGGCGAGGAGTGAAATCTCCAACGGGGTGAGTCACCACGGGGCGCAAAAGAGCGCCGCCACCTAGGTTGAGGCGGGTAGTACTTTACGCTGAACAGGGCGCGAAGGGTACACGGCGAATTGTCATTGTTAGTACTCTCGTATAGTCATAAATTGCACCTGAAATGTACCCAAAAAGTGGGTACATATACGAGTCTAAGTGATCACGTGGGGGGTACATTTTCGAGTCCGTAAATGTGCCCATTTTGACTCGATATTGCCCCCTGTACCCAGTCCTTTGGCCCCCTGTCCCCTGCCTCCTGGGGGCAAGTCAGCTCCGCAGCGGCGCAGCGCGCCGTGCTGATCCAGCAAGCTGCCTCAGCCGAGCAGATGTCCCATATGGTCGCGCAAATGCGCACCATCGCGCACGATGCTGCCGCTACCGCCACCCGCGCGGTAATGCAGGAGCCGAGCCAGCCCTCGCTCTCACCCAAGCCTGGCCCATGCGACACAGCACACCATGCCGCCACGTCCGCCCATGCTCCTGCTCCTGCTCCTGCTCCTGCTCCTGGTTCCCTTGGTGACGATCTTGGCGCTCTCCCTGTCGCGCCCTCTCGCCAGCTCGGCGCGCATGACCTTGGCCGCTCCCTCAAGACCGCTCTCTCCCAGTTCTCGACAACTGACTCCTGGCCCATCTACCGCGACGATTTCCTCGCCCACCTGACGACTGTCAACCCCGTCCTTGTCGCTGTCCTCCTTGGGGCTCGTCCACCAGCACACGGCCTGACCGCGGAATCGTTCAGTCTCTTGCAACAACGGCTCTCCGCCACGCTCACTGTTGTCATGAAGTCTCATCCGACGGCTGCCACACGCCTCCGAAACTTGAGGCGCTACACCCTAAAACCCTAAAAACCCTAAATAACCCCGGCCGCCGCGCGTTGGCGCCGCGCTGCCCCGCCCGCCGCGCGTTGGCGCCGCGATGCCCCGGCCGCCGCGCGTTGGCGCCGCGCTGCCCCGGCCGCCGCGCGTTGGCGCCCCGCTTCCCCGGCCGCCGCGCATTGGCGCCCCGCTGCCCCGGCCGCAGTATCAAAGGAAATGCGGTTTGTAAAATCGACGGACAGCAGTCGATTCAACTCTCATCTGCGGTCGAAAATGATTTGTTATGATGGTTGATAATGATAATGATTAACAAGGTATTGCCCACTGAGCTATTGCAGCGAAGCTAACGCTGCATGAACCCCCTGGTCACGGACCATACACGAACCCACGTTGCTTGCCGACTCCCTCATGGAGAAGCACTTCCCCAAGTGGCTGGAGGACGAGACGTACAAGCGCAACAGCAAGCATATCAACCCTGCCTTCGGCATGGAGCTCTCGACGGACGTCCACTTCGCGGTTGATTATCAGCAGGCACCGGGAAGCCACATGGAGGTCGACGGGGCTTTGCACCTCGTCGGCGACCCCTTCAAGATCGGCACTCGCAGCGTCACTAGACCAGCGGTGCTGAAGTACCGCAACAGCTTGGCCGGAAATGTGGGGAGCAGACCGCGATGGACGATTCGGGCGATTGAGCGAAACTTCCTCTTCCTGAATCGAGTGACCCTTCACAACGGCCGGCCAAGATGCGACTGCGAGCACTTTTGGTTGTACGGCATCTGCTCCCATAAGCTTATGTGGGGTGCCCTGCGAGACCCTACGGAGAAGATGCGGCTCGAGAGGCAGGCGACATGAGCGACCGTCCAGGCAGGCATCGGTCTCGCGGTCCTACTGCGGCCCTAGTGAGGCAGCCCCAAGACGGCGGGAACGGGTCGCAACGCCGTCGCGGGAACGCCATGCCGCAGCGCGGGAATCTCCGGGCTGCAACGGGTACGGGGGCTCCATCTCCTTCCGCCTCCCCGGCCGCGGGCGGCAGCGGACGCAGGGCGAGGCGTAAACCAAGAACAAGTGCCCGCAGATCGTAATAGCCGTGGCTTTAGTAAAAGGCGTAACATGACACTCCGCACTCCGACGTGCGACTCGGCATCTCTGCGAATATAATGTGTTACAAGCGGTAGTGCCCAGTGAGCTATGGCAGCGAAGCTAAAGCTGCATGAATCCCCTGTCACGGACCATACGCGAACCCGCGTTACTTGCTGATGTGCTCCGAGAGATGCGCCGTTACATTTGGCGCCGCGCTGCCGCGGCCGCCGCGCGTTGGCGCCGCGCTGCCCCGGCCGCCGCGCGTTGGCGCCGCGCTGCCCCGGCCGCCGCGCGTTGGCGCCCCGCTGCCCCGGCCGCCGCGCGTTGGCGCCGCGCTGCCGCGGCCGCCGCGCGTTGGCGCCGCGATGCCCCGGCCGCCGCGCGTTGGCGCCCCGCTGCCCCGGCCGCCGCGCGCTGGCGCCCCGCTGCCCCGGCCGCCGCGCGCTGGCGCCGCGCTTCCCCGGCCGCCGCGCATTGGCGCCCCGCTGCCCCGGCCGAAGTATCAAAGGAAATGCGGTTTGTAAAATCGACGGACAGCAGTCGATTCAACTCTCATCTGCGGTCGAAAATGATTTGTTATGATGGTTGATAATGATAATGATTAACAAGGTATTGCCCACTGAGCTATTGCAGCGAAGCTAACGCTGCATGAACCCCCTGGTCACGGACCATACACGAACCCACGTTGCTTGCCGAGGTGCTCCGAGAGATGCGCCGTTTAAGTCGCCGAATCTCTTCCGACGACCAACCAAAAGGCGCGTATGTTGGTGTCGGGGTTTCTTGGGTGCTTGACGCGATGATAAGTACACGACCCGCTGTCAACAGACTGTCGAGATAGTCCATTCGCGGGAGGGGCCCTTGCGTCAAGTAGGTGCTCGGAATCTGCACGCAGCAGATTTCCGCCTTGGAGGCCGCCAGCAACGGTAGGAGCAAATCTAGGTGAGTGAACCAAGGCGACGTGACAACGACAAAGGGCTCCTTGCACATGGCAGCGGCCTTGTCGTGCGTTTCCGGCGACAAGGCGTCCGCGACGAAGTGGGACACGCGAGACGGGTTGACGTCGCTCAAGAACACCCTCTTGGCCCTCCCGAACAGAGCGTGTGCCGTGCCGGCGAAGCCGCTGCATGGATCCCACACACAGACATGTCGCCAGGTCTTTACGCATGCCGTCAAGCAGTGATACTCCCACGGAGATGTGTAGATGCAAGGTGCATTGTTGCCCAACATCTTGCGATAAAGAGCGTGGCCGCGTTTCAGGGTGCGCTCCGACCACGCGCCAGGCATCCCCGCAGTCAAGCGAGATGCGTCCGTCGACAGCGTACCACCAATCTCCGGAAAAGTCCGGCGCAAAAGCCTGTAAGACAAGGTTCCACCACGCAGGGAAGTCGGGTATGGAAAAGCGTCTCTTCGTTACAAGAGCTAGGAGCGACAGTACACGGGTATGTACGCGAGAGATGCGGGCGTTCACTTGCCCCCACTGCGGAGATACGGGTAATCCCACCCCTCTCGGTTAATTCTCTCCACCCTCCGCATCTCTTGCTCGTCAATCTTGCCTGCGATGGCCTCATCCACCGCTGCTTTGACGTCCGCGAGGATGTACTCGTCGTCCCCGACGTGGGCCTCCGGGTTCCAGTGCCGCATCTCTATCGCCGCCGCCATGGTTCTCGCTGTCTCGTACGTGCGACGGCGGGCCTCGTCCTCGTGATCGACTTCAGGCAATAAGGCAGGCATGCCGGGGACGTGATAGGACAGAATTTGCCACTCCGGTCCCGGCATCATCGCGCCTGTGTTGGGGTGCATGCTCAGGAAGATGCGGAAGCAAGGGTTGACGCCCGCGAGGTCCTTGCATCTCCGGCATCATGTTGCGAACGCAGGGTTGACGCCTCCCTTGGGCGGGCTGGCGTGGACATCTTCTGCATGCAAGAGGAAAGCAGGGCCAGGGCGCGAGTATGTCGCAGCGTCCTCGATTCCTTGGCAGACCTCCGTGCGGTAGCGGGCGTCCGCGACGCCGAGGGGGACGAGAGATTTACTTTGCGCCAGGCGCCCAGTGCAGAGATTCCGGACCTTCCGCAGCTCGGCAAGGACCTCCGGCCGATTGTGCTCCAGCCACGGCACGACACGAAGCGGTGACGCTGCGGGGACTTCCCACTGGGCGGAGATGCATGGAGAGACAGGCGCGAGGGTGAGATTCCACCCCGACTAGCGTCTAAAACATTATGGCACCGTGGGAGGCGAAGGGGGGGGGGGGGGGGGGGGCTAATGATTCGAGGTGCAAGCCACGTCAAGGCGTCGACAATTGTCACATCTCGCCCCCTCCGAACGGCAATGAGTGGCGCGCAGCAATTGAGAAACATGTTGAGGAGCAGCCCCCCCGCCACGCCGTCGACATGGGCAGGACCCGAGCCACAGTCCGGGTCTGCCATGACCATGGCCTTGTGCCGGGCAATGTAACCATGGGACGAGATTCGCAACTGACGGTGAGCTTCTTGAACATACTCGTTGCAAATCCCCCGCAGCTCGTTGTACACAAGCCGGTGGTCTTCGGAGGCCAGAAAGGCCCGCATGTTCACCGTGCTCTCATCCCCGCCCCTCCCATGTAGTCTGAGGTCATCGGGTCCTGCGGATCGTGAGGTATTAGAGGTGGTTGGTAGACAAGGACGAAGGCACGAAACGAGTGGGAGAGGGGGCGGGTGTCACCACTCATGTCGAGATGCAGCTGCTTTCTGCCGCCTCCAATGAAGGTCCACGCCTTCTCCTCACCCATGGAACCGGCAAGTCGTGCCTCGACTAGCCTGTCCCCCAGGTCGGCGACGCGGTCGCAAAGGTCTTGGGAGCCAGAAAACGAGCGCACGCGTGTTTGGAGGAAGTCTTCGCTGCCCACGAGAGTGGCGACAGTGGGGTCGGTGATAGGCGGGGATTCCCCGACAAGGCGAGGCGCGACAAGTCGCTCAGCCAGGGGCGTAGGTGCAGGCGGCCCAGGAAGGGGAGGGAGAGGAGCATACCGCTGGAAGCCGAGCCTGAGTGCACTTGGAGTCCTGTCTGTCCTGGGCCGACGGAAGACTGTCGGCGCAGGCGGCGGTGCGGGCTTGGCGTCCCGAGATGAGGGCTTCTTAGGCGGAGATGCGGGTCGGGGGGGCGGAGATGGGGCACCGCCACGGGAAGATGGGGCCCTGCGACTCCCGCCAGCGGCACCCGAATGCGCATGACGGCTTGACGTGGCTTCGCGTTTCGGCTTAGGCGCCTGGAAGGGGTCGTCGTCCTCCAAGTCTTTCGCCATCTTTAAAGGAGGACTCGGCCCGCGCGGCTGGGAATGCTTCCTACGCAGCTTCATGGGCGACAAGGTGGTCTTGCCTCCCGTGCTCAACGCATCGTGCAAGCGCTTTGTCGGTATGGAAGGCTCAGGCTCACTCGGCGGCTTGGCAGTCTCCGAGGGACCAAACTTGCTCGGGGGAGGGCGCGTAGCTGCTCGAAGCTCCAAGAGACCTCGTGCAGCGCCGTTTTGGGAGCCATCTCCACCGGACCCCGGTGGCGGTGGTTGAGATGCGGGCTTGGAGGACCCGCCGGCCTGACGCGGCGGCGCTACGACCTGGTAGTAGCGGTCGTCGACCAAGAGGGTGGGGGCGGGGTAGAGAGCCGGCTCGGCATGGCTGGCAGGTGTTGGTGGACTTCGTGAAGCGTTGGTTCTTGATGTGTTGAATGCCGCGCCGCATCTCGTTGTCGCTGTGCCATTCGCGCACGCTGCGAATCGAGTAGCCACAGTGTCTCACAGTTTTGCTTTGGCACTCCACGAAGAGGACGGACTCCACGGCCTGTTGCCAAGATGCCTCCGGCCAGGCTCCTTTGACTGAGCACCTTGACTGGGACGCAGGAGTCGTAGATGCAGACAGGGGCGACCAAGGCGCCATCTCGCGACTGCCAGACACCGCATGCTAAGTGCCCCGGGGTCGTCACGATGTCCAGCCAGACGACGAGCTTGCCCTTTTCGGGAACACGGTATGTCTTCCGGCAAAAACTGGGGAAGATGGTCTTCAACGTCCTCGCAAGATCTTGGCCTCTATGACGCTTGTTATATTCAGAGAGGGGCACCCAGAGCTCCATACCTTCTGGGCAAGGGAAGAGGTCCGCGATGGCGTGGAGGCAAGGCAAGAACAACCAGCTCGAGTTGGGCGACCTGTTGACCACGTTGACTCTTGTCAAGAGCACGTGATGCTCCTTGTAGGAGATGTGATGCCCGTCCTGTGGTTCGGGCCAGGTGGCGAATAAGTACGCAGGGAAGTCCTGCTCGTAGCAGTTCCACTCGCCGAGGTTTGGGTCGACGGTTGGCACGCCTTGTTCAAGTGGTGTCGAGGAGACGATCTATGTAGGGAAGAGGAGGAAGCGTGTGAGAATCTTTGCCCTCGCGCGCGAAGATGCGCACACAATTGAGGTTGTGCTTGGAAGGGGCGCTTGTGGCGGGGCTCGTTTGCCCGGGCGGACGGGCCCCGACTGTATTGGGCCCCTCCTCCTCCTCCTTCTCCTCCTCCACCTCCTCCTCTTCCTCCTCCTCATCCTCATCCTCATCCTGTCCGTGCTCTTCCTCACGGATCGTGGCCAAGTGTTCACCTTGGCCGGCTTGAGACTGGTCGTCATCGGTTTGGGTGACTAGATATCCCTGAGATGCGTGACGGCGAGGTGGGCTTAACCCAGCCCACGGCGCCCTTGTGAGAGATGCGAGCGAAGATCCGAGTCCGCGTAACGTTGGAGTAGTTGCTCATGGGAGAGGGTCCAAAGGTGGCACACCTTGAGGCTGGCTGTAGGCAGGCGAAGGCTGCGAATCTCCGGCCCCGGGCCATAGCGGTCCGCTTCCATGTTGCCCATCGCCCGGGTGCAGGGGCCTCATGGGCTGAGTTGTGGGTATTGGCGCCTGGGACGCCCTCCTGCCCGAACGCAAGTGCATCTGCGGAGAATCTTGCGTCATGGGGGTCACTAGCAGTGTGTCGAGAGCCCTGCTCGTTGTGTCAAAGCCAAGTGCAGCCGCATATGCCCCCGCCACATGACTATGCAAGCGGGCAGATGTGCGTTTTGCTCTGCCATGACGGTCTTCCATGCTTTTGTGCACTGAGAAGCGTTAAGATGCCTCCAAGAATACAAGCGCGAGGGAGCTTGAGAGGGGTAGACGAGTGGGAAGCACAGTGGCGGAGTAGCATTCGAGGCCAGAAAAAACGGTTAGCATGGAAGGGTAGCGACGCATCTCGTCAAAGGGCGGTGGACAGGCGTGTAGTACATAATGCATGTGCATTTCACTGAACAGTACCTCGTACAGTGTTGGCAAGAAAAGGAATGTGTCAAAGGCCAGTTTCACAGTACATTCGTACAGTGTTAGGCTGGACTCAAATTTGCACCCCCCAAAAGGGGTACAATTTTGAGTTAAGGGGGGTGCAATTTTGAGTCCAGAAATGTGCCCATTTTCACTCACTAATCGCCCTTTTTCCCGGCTCCGGTTCACTCGGTCGTCGAAATGACTGAAGCCTTGTCGCACGTACTCGTCCAAGCGGCGAATCTCCGCCGTTGCCGCCGTTGTACCTTGCGCTACTTCTTGCATCTTCGCTTGCTCCGTCGACATAGTCTCGACTCGGCCGGCTAGTTGTTAAAGCTTGCTCATCATGTTTGTTAGGGTCGGTTGCGTGCCCTCTTGACCTCCTTCGAGCGGAATCGGGTGTGCTCCGCCGGCAGTGGCCGCTACCGGAAAGCTTCCGCTGTCCTCATGTGGCGTCTCTCCTGGTGTAGCCATCTTTACGTCGCTTACCGCTGCCTAAGCTCCGAAACCAAGTGTTAGGCTCTAGCTTAAGCCTGTTATTTAGGCCCTTTAGGATGCAGCGGAAATAATTCGCGTACTTTTGTACTGTAGTTCGCTGTGTCGCGCGATCCAGATTGATACGAGCTTGCTTCGCCGGTGTACGTCCACAGAATTCAGAGACATACTATAACCCTGGAACCCCTGTAACCAGAAGAGATTGGCCATACTTTCTAAATCCTTCCGCTGCATCCTAAAGGGCCTAAAGACCAGGCTTAAGCTAGAGCCTAACAAAAGTCGAATCGAGGCTGAGTGAGTGCGACGAGGTGGCGAGCTGCGCGGTGTGACATGGTGATGTTTCCCGTTCGAAAACCACAGCTCCGGCGACGAGAGCAGGTCGGCATGACTCGGCAAGCGAGAAGCGCGTGAGGCGAGCGCAACCGACCGACGACCTACGGGCTCCAACAAGGGGGGGGCGCCGGGGGGGGGGGGGGGGGGGGTTGTAGAGAAATGGCCGTGCGACCCCCATGGACGTCCGCTCTGTGCCACGTCAGCTTCGGGCAAATGGGGCCATGTTTCTGTAACATTTCGCGCGTTGAACAGTAACCGCTCAGGTGTTAATCGATATAGTGCGGTGTAGCGGGAAGTAGTCGCTACAGTGCACGGCTACGCCTACCGCTACGGCTCAGGTATTTCTCATCCAAAAAAGGGGGGCACCCCTTTTCAGGGGGGGGCACCCCTGAAAATACCTTGCACGGCGTGCACGCTGCCTGACGCTTTGATCGGCGGCGATGCTTACGCCACTTTTATCTTATTTAGGCAAGCGTTACAATGCAAGTGCGCTCCAACACGTGCACACCGGTTCGCGTAGGTACCTGTACTCGTTTCTGAAGACCGTTAACGGGTCTCAAATCCGAGATGTGTAGCTGGCAACGCTTTTTGGCTACGTGGCACGCGCTACGTGCGTAATATTAGCACGTGACCGCTCGCGCTCCTCCCTCATCATCCCACCGCCAGCCCCATCCCTGCCCGCGACACACAAGATGAGGCACCTGAACGCCACCATATGCCTACGTTAGCGCGCTGCTACCGCGGTATGCGCGTGATGGTGCCGGCCGGTGTGTTCGATTGGCATCGGTGGGGCGGGATGGGTTGGCGAGACGGGTGGTCACGTGGAACTTTTTGGTTACAGGGAGAGCGTCCGGAGAATGCACGCAAAGTACGGGTGGTCACGTGGGCTCTGAGTTTTTATCAAATGACGTTATATTTGACTGTATCAACCGGATACTAATCACTATTCGCACTCGTTTCGGTAGTTGCATCTCAGGATTGTGACCCCGCTATACACAGCTTTAACCCCGGGAGGATTTCATTTAGCGAGTACCCGGGGAACCGGTGTGTGCGCCGCCAACGTTCGCTCCCCTCGGCCTGTCTGCCTAAACTAAGTACTAAAACAACGAGCTTCGCATGCCGATGCTGGTGCAGCGCCGAGCCGAGCCGCCCCAATTGCTACGTCACCTCAGTCCGTGTGTCTTCTACGTGTCTTGTACCAGGCTCCCGTCCTACACGTAGTCGTTAGTTTGGCGCTTGCCACCGCAACTGCTAGCCTTTGCAAGTCCACTTAGTACTACACCGACTGATCCAGGACGTTGTTTTCAGCAGCAGCAATACCCTGCCTCGCTGCGGTGTGTTGATCCCAGAATAGCGACTGTGCCGCCTGAGGCCGAGCGTACGTTGTTTCACTGTCACCTTCACCAACCTCACGACAATGGGTGGCTGCGTGTCTACAACCGACGGCAACTCGGTAAGTCTGTCTCTCCCCTCGCTTCCACCCCCCCGCCCACCCTCTTTGTCTTTGGTCGCACCGCGCGCGGTCGGCGTAGATATGCTGTCTTATGCACATGCCGTTGTGCACCTGCGCCGACCTCGAAGCCCTCTCCGCTCACAACGGCATCCCACTCATTATCCCTAACTCGAGCTTGTTCTACTGTGGTATTATCACCTTCCTTAGAACGACCGCGCGGTCTTATAGCGGCTGCAGCGGTCTATGTAGTCTACCGTATCTACCGCCGTTACTGGATGCCGCCGCGAACGGCATTCCCCACATGCCGCTTAGGGCCGCGCCATACGAGTTGGAGAAACTCGGGGTTTGGACAAATTCAATGAGTTGTGACAAGGGAACAGTCACGACCCCCCGACATCACGGGGCCACCAGTTTGATCCCGAAAATGCGAATAGAAGACAACCGTTGTGTCTTACAGTACCGTGTTTGACAAACTTCAAGCCTTGGCCGGGGCGGCGGGGGTGGGGTTGGGGGGTTCTGGGTCGGCGTGTCCAACCCTGGGGCTTCTTCTGCCTGGTCCTGTGCTCATGTCTTTCGTCCTACCATACAAACACACGCCTGAGACAGTCATATCGGCGCAGCCCGATAGCATCCAGCTACCACCTGAACTAGGGTGCTTCAATCATAACGGTGTTTACTTCCCCTTTTCCCAGGCTGCTACTAGTGCTTGTGGCTTGTTCCTTGGGATAGCATTGCAACAGAGCCACAGTTTTACATATTTTATAGCTATGTCTGGTCTAGGGCATCAGTATCTAATACTGTTGTCGTTGCATGTGCGTGAGGAGACCATGTTAAAGTTTTGGTACTGGCAGAGCAGTTTCCTAAGTAATACACTGCTGCCATCTCAGTATAGATACCATCATACTAGGCAGCAAAGTAGCCTCAGTAAATGTACTTTGGCCATGCTGAGATCATGGATGCCCCCGGGGGCTGTTGCACGCGGATATCCGCTTCCAGAAACGTCTGCTGACTTCTTGCTCGTGACATTTCCCAGGCTGCCATCCAACCAGGCCCACCGCCCATCCAGGCCGCCGCACCTGAAGGCTCTCTGCCGCCATCAGCACAACCCATCGTGACACCGCATGCGGAGGATGAAGGACCAACCGCCGCAGATGCCATCCTGGTCCCCACTGCCGCTCCAGAAGCGGTGAGTTGGTGCATCACTTGACCGTTCATGAGTTTGGGACATTCTCCCTCCGGCTGGGGCATGTTTTTGTCTGCATCCTGGTGGTTTGCTGACTTTTTGTGCCATTCTGTGCTTGTGGTTGGCATGAACCCCTCCAGGTTGCCGTCCAAGCAAGCCCACCGCCCATCCAGGCTGCCGTACCTAAAAGCCCTCTCCCGCCACCAGCGCAACCCACCGTGACGCTCTCTGCGGAGGACGAAGCACCGGCTGCCGCAGATGCTGTGTCGGTCCCCACTGCCACTCCAGAAGCGGTGAGTTGGTGCCTCACTTGACCGCTCATGAGCCGACACTCGTTTTCCCCAAAGGGGACATTCTCCCTGCGGCTGTGGCGTGCTAGTGTTTGCATCCTGGGGGTTTGCTGACTTTTTGTGGCATTCCGTGCTTGCGGTTGGCATGAACCCCTCAAGGCTGCCGTCCAAGCAAGCCCACCGCTGATCCAGGCTGCAGCACCTGAAGGCTCTCTGCCGCCATCAGCGCAACCCATCGTGACGCCGCCTGCGGAGGATGAAGGACCAACCGCTGCAGATGCTGTGTCGGTCCCCACTGCCGCTCCCACAGCGGTGAGCTTTTGTACTCAATGCCCACATATGCACCGACACTTGCCTGAGACTCATAGTTGTGATGAGTTGCCTGGGTAGTTTGGCTCAGAAGTCAAATCCAGCTGTCAAATCCAGAAATACCGAGTCGGCCCATGTATACAGCATTGCGGCAACTGTGGTGGTAGCAGTCGGCATAACGCCATTCTCAGAGCAATTGAATTTGGGACACTTTGTTCTTTGGAAAGAGCCTTCTTCATGCGGTGCTGCTTGCTGACCTCCGCTTATGCGCATGCAGGCCCAAGATGGCCTTGAGGATGCCACGACTGAAGCAGGCGACAGTGGCAAGGTACTCATGCCGCCTCGGCAAGAGCGCCTCTGGCTCCGGCATACCCTTTGCGCCTGTACATTGTGGCATGATTTTATGTCTGTCAAACGAATACTCGTCAGTAGTCGCTTCCCCTGGCCAGCAGCTCCTTGCATACCTACGACACACTGTGGGCGCATGTTATCGTAAAATGTGAATGCAAGTCCGTGCCCAATCTATGTGATAGCAATGTCACAAAATCGCCGTGCGATGCAGGAGGCCACCAAGAGCCCCAGTCCGGGCCAGAAGGCAAAGATTGCCACAGCTTTACCGCCGGACCCCGTCGGCACTGTGGGTGTGGAGGAGGTTCGGGCTGCTCCAGCATCAACAGAGGTAATGCTGGCACTGTGCAGTGCTGCCCACCTGTCACGCTACTCCGTAAAAGTCTCACCACCGCCTCGAGAGGGCAGCGCGTGGCCTGCGGTGGGCTGTTCAATGCTGACCATGAGACAACTCTGCTTGATGTGCAGGCAGCAGTGGTGTCCGAGGAGGCAATTCCGGACAAGGAGGAGCTCCAAAGCCTCGGAGCCAAAGCTGAGGAGCCAGCGCATGGGCCGGGGGAGGCGTCAGCCGACACACCCCATGCTGCGGACACGGTGAAGGCTCCCGTGGGTGAAGAAGATGACATTGAGGAGGTATGTGGCGGCGTTTTCAACCTGATGACGCCGAGTGTGTTTTGACGTCCCAAAGTAGTATCAACGCCCACCTAGCATGGTCACCACATGCCGCGTGCGTGTTCACTGTTGATAACCGCTGCTTTGCTGAGGGATTGTGTGTGCACATGGCCAGATTCCAAGGCAGAGCATTGCTGACGCAAACCCGCATTTAGCTGCTCGGGTGGATGACCAGATCCAGCTGGCAAAGGGAGATGGTTTTGTGCGTGAGGTCTGTACCCGCCCCAGAAAGCTCTGACTCTCGCCCCTCCTGCATGATGCCCTGCCGGCCGTGAGTGGGGGCATGGCGGCCTCATAAGCTAAAACATGTGTACATGCCATGTCCACATCTGCCAGGTGCTGAGCCGGAAGGAGCTCGGCGTCAAGGAGGGCGACCTCCCCTTTGTGCTGTGCTCGGGCATCAGCCTCAAGGTGCTGATGGCCATCTCCGAGAGGGCCAAGAGGCAGGCGGGGGACGGACCACCCCTGACCACCGGGCAGATCGTGGAGCTCTTCATCGTGAAGGACACCGCAGAGCGCAAGTGCCGCTACTTTGAGAGCCTGGAGCCCGGGCAGATAGGCTGGCCGGCGTACTTCCTGAGCCACCAGTGGACCGCACGGTTCTGCCAGGTGGTGGAAGACTTACTGCAGATGCTGCCCAACGCCGACGTGGAAACCACCTACGTCTGGATGGACATCTGCGCCAACAACCAGCACGACAAGCAGCTGCTCAAGTCGGACCTCAGCCTGCTGCAGGCGGTGCTGCTGTGCACGCGCTACGGCACCATCTTTAGCATGCAGCGCAGCACCGACCCTGAGAAGCTGGGGCTGCGGCAGCTCCCCATGTCGCGCGCCTGGTGCGTGTACGAGCTGTGGAACACCGTGCGCGACCCGGCGCGCGGCGCGCGGTGCCTGCTGGTGCAGGACCGCGGACTGTCGGCGGTGGAGTGGGAGGAGATGGTGCAGCAGCTGGACGTGGCCAAGTGCGAGGCCTTCAGTGAGAACGACCGCAAGATGATCCTCAACAACATCGAGAGGGACGCCACTGAGGGCCGCAGCGGCGCGGAGCAGCTCAACACGCAGGTCAAGGTGGTGCTGTCCCTGCGGCCGCTGTTCTTCCACAATGAGCTTGCCCGGCTGGACAACGCCACGCCGCCCGACCTGCAGCCCGTGCTGGAGGAGGTCTCCCGTGACGCCGTCGACGGCGCGGCTGGCGTCGGCCGGCTTGTGTGGCTGCAAGGCGGCGCGGGCGGCGGCAAGTCCACGGTGTCGGCGGCCCTGGTGCGCCACTTCCAGGATCGCCCCGGAGACCAGAGGTCGCCGGGCGACCGCCTGCTGCTGCACCACTTCACCAAGCACAACGACCTGGAGACGCAGAGCGACCTACGCGCAGTCAAGACGTTGGCTTACCAGCTGTTTGAGGGCGCGCCGGCGGAGCTGGCGGCGCACTACGCGGCGCTGGGCCCGTCCGGCATCGCCGAGCTGAAGACTGCGAGCGAGGCGGTGGCGGAGCTGCTGGTGAAGCCGCTGGCGCTGCTGGGCGAGACGCGCCAGGTGGTCATCCTGGTGGACGCGCTTGACGAGGGGCTGAACCAGGCGCAGGTGGACCACCTGGAGGACCCTCGCAGAAACAGCGTCGTCGGCAAGTGCCACGCCAACCGCATCGTCCAGCTGGTGCGTCTGCTGGCAAAGGAGCTGCCGGCGCACGTGCGGCTGGTGGTGACGAGCCGGGTGCCGGAGGGGCCGGAAGAGTACCTGCACCACATGGTGGGCACCCTGCCCCAAGTGGCCGCGCGGCCGGTCTCGAGCTGCATCGCGCCAGAGGACGTGGCAGGCCGGGTGGCGGCGCTGCTGGAGGCGCGTGGCAGCGCGGTCACCAAGCGTGAGCTGGAGGAGCACGCCGGCGGCAGCCTGGTGTACTACCGCGTGCTGGAGGGCATCCTGAAGGAGGTGCCGGCGGGCGAGGCGCCGCCCGTGCCGACGGGGCTGGCCGCCGCGTACGAGGCGTTTCTCAAGGTGGCGGGCATCGACCAGGAGCGCGACGCGCCGGCGCTGCTGGCGCTGACGTCGGCGCGCGAGCCGCTGTCGTGGGCGGACCTGCGCAAGCTGGGCGTGGGGCGGCAGCAGGTGGCGCGCCTGGGCATCCTGTTCCACGAGGCGCCCGACTTTCGCGTGTACGGCCTGCACAAGACGGTGTTTGACTTTTTCGCGGGGCGGCTGCCGGGCGCCTCCTCCGCGTGGCGGCTGGACGCGGGGGCCGGGCACCGCGCCTTTGTGGCCGCGCTCAAGGCGGAGGCGGTGTCGTGGGTGGGCTGCCCGATGTCGGCCTACGCGCGGCGCAACATCGTTCACCACGCGCTGCTGGCCGCGGGCGGCGGGGCGGCGGCTGACGTGGACACGCTGGCGGAGGTGGTGGGCTGGGTGCCGTTCTGGGAGAAGTGCTACACCGCGGGGGAGGCGCAGGCGGCGGTGGACCTCATCGGCCGCGTGGATCCCGCGGCGATGGGCAGCGTTGTGGCGGATGTCGTGCGCACCCTGCGCGCGCACCACGCGCAGATGATGGCGGACCCGGGCTGCCTGCGGATGCACTGCATTGACACCCCGGAGGAGACACACTTTTCACGGGCGCTGAGGAGCTGGCCACAGGCGGCGCTTCTGCGGCCGAATGGGTGGCTACTGGAAGGCATGAAGGCGCGCAGCTGGCCAGCGGACATCTCCACTCTGCGGGGCCACACTAGGGAGGTCACCAGCGTGGCTTTCAGCCCGGACGGCACGCTGCTGGCCAGTGCGTCTTCGGACGAGACGGCGCGGGTGTGGAACACGCTCACGGGGGAAGAGGCGCTGCCGCAGCCGCTGCGGGGACACACTGATGAGGTCGCCAGCGTGGCCTTCAGCCCGGACAGCACGCGGCTGGCCAGTGCATCATCGGACGAGACGGTGCGGGTGTGGAACACGCTCACGGGGGAGGAGGCGCTGCCGCAGCCGCTGCGGGGGCACACTGGGTGGGTCACCAGCGTGGCCTTCAGCCCGGACGGCACGCGGCTGGCCAGTGCGTCACATGATAAGACGGTGCGGGTGTGGAACGCGCACACGGGGGAGGAGGCGCTGCCGATGCCGCTGCGGGGGCACACTGGGCCGGTCACCAGCGTGGCCTTCAGCCAGGACGGCACGCGGCTGGCCAGTGCGTCGGCGGACAGGACGGTGCGTGTCTGGAATGCACTCACGGGGGAGGAGGCGCTGCCGCTGCCACTGCAGGGGCACACTGGGCCGGTCACCAGCGTGGCCTTCAGCCCGGACGGCACGCGGCTGGCCAGTGCGTCGGCGGACAGGACGGTGCGTGTGTGGAACGCGCTCACAGGGGAGGAGGCGCTGCCGCAGCCGCTGCGGGGGCACACTGAGAAGGTCACCAGCGTGGCCTTCAGCTCGGACGGCACGCGGCTGGCCAGTGCGTCGGCGGACAAGACGGTGCGGGTGTGGAACGCGCTCACGGGGGAGGACGCGGTGCCGCAGCCGCTGCAGGGGCACACTCACTACGTCACCAGCGTGGCGTTCAGCCCGGACGGCACACGGCTGGCCAGTGCATCGGTGGACAGGACGGTGCGGGTGTGGAACGCGCTCACGGGGGAGGAGGCGCTCCCGCAGCCGCCGCGGGGGCACACTGGGCCGGTCACCAGCGTGGCCTTCAGCCAGGACGGCACGCGGCTGGCCAGTGCGTCGCATGACAAGACGGTGCGGGTGTGGAACGCGCACACGGGGGAGGAGGCGCTGCCGATGCCGCTGCGGGGGCACACTGGGCCGGTCACCAGCGTGGCGTTCAGCCCGGACGGCACGCGGCTGGCCAGTGCGTCGGATGACAAGACGGTGCGGGTGTGGAACGCGCTCACGGGGGAGGAGGCGCTGTCGCAGCCCCTGGAGGGGCACACTGACGAGGTCACCAGCGTGGCTTTCAGCCAGGACGGCACGCGGCTGGCCAGTGCGTCGGGGGATGGGACGGTGCGGGTGTGGAACGCGCTCACGGGGGAGGAGGCGCTGCCGCTGCCACTGCGGGGGCACACTGGGCCGGTCACCAGTGTGGCCTTCAGCCCGGGGCGCACACGGCTGGCCAGTGCGTCACAGGACGGGACACTGCGGTTGTGGAACGCGCTCACGGGGGAGGAGGCGCTGCCGCAGCCGCTGCGGGGGCACGCTGGGGTGGTCTGGAGTGTGGCCTTCAGCCCGGACGGCACGCGGCTGGCCAGTGCGTCGGGGGACGAGACAGTGCGGGTGTGGAACGCGCTCACGGTGGAGGAGGCGCTGCCGCAGCCGCTGCGGGGGCACACTGGGCGGGTCAGCAGCGTGGCGTTCAGCCAGGACGGCACGCGGCTGGCCAGTGCGTCGGGGGACGAGACGGTGCGGGTGTGGAACGCGCTCACGGTGGAGGAGGCGCTGCCGCAGCCGCTGCGGGGGCACACTGGGTCGGTCACCAGCGTGGCGTTCAGCCCGGACGGCACGCGGCTGGCCAGTGCGTCGGCGGACAAGACGGTGCGTGTGTGGAATGCGCTCTCGGGGGAGGAGGCACTGCCGCCGCCGCTCGAGGAGTAAAGTGGTTGACTCTGATATCATGGCCAGCCAGGCTGCAGAAGCGACGCATCAAAGGGATGGAAGAGCACCGCTGTTGGAAGCACTGGCGCCTTCACCATGATCTCAGCCTCTGGATTCGGAACGAAATCAGGCTCAGCCTGGGACGCTATTAGCCCCTGCTGGCGATGTGAATCGGGCAGTTGGAAATTTATTTCCACGGCTTTGTTTTGCCAGTTTGTAATCATCGATTAGTCACTATTCCACAGATAGGTCACTACACAGGGCGCCCCCCCGCGCTTTGTCCGCAGTGTGCACCATTCACATTGTTGGAATTGCATGACTGAGCGGCCACGAGGCATTTCAGCCGAGAATTGTGTGGCTCTCAGGTCAAAACGGTGCACAGCCCTAGCCAGGGGTCACAACGGTGCCCGCAAGACATGTCTCCGACCACAGGCTTCCTGCGCCGCCGCCCGATTCCAGGCATCCCACCGCTGCCGTGATGTGCGCCCTCCCGTCTGCGCGTCTTACTCCCGGCTCGCGCCTGAGAGAAGCGAGACGCTGGTCCACGGCGCCAAACAGGGCGCGCCTCCCCGCCACACTGCCATTATCAGCACCGCTGCTGACGTTTGGTGGCGGCATAGATGGGAGAATGCGCGCTGATATTTCTTAAGCATCCGAGGTACCTCAGATCCTCGATATCGCTCATGCAGTATCCGGCGGCTGGAGAGCGTTTCGTTACATTTGGGAATATGCGGCCTGACTTGACCGACGGGACAGGATCCGCTGCACCCCATCCGAGGCGGTGGGCGGGAGTGCTGGAGATACTGGCTGTTGTGAGGAACAGCCCCGGCTGCCCCCCTAGTTTCTAACAAACGCAATGCGTTTCTAGACAGCCCCCGGAGCGGTCCCAGGTCGGCTGGCAGTTGGGTCCCTAATTGATCCAACTGCCAATTACTAGTCAATGTAACTAATCATTGTAACCATATCTTTTTTCTAATAATTCTTGATCTTATGCCGGTGCCCGCACCACATGTCTCTGACCACGGGCTGCCTGCGCTGCCGCCAGATTCCAGGCATCCCACCGCCGCCGCCGTGATGTGCGCCCTCCCGTCCGCGCGTCCTATGCCCGGCCCGCGCCTGCGAGAAGCGAGAAGCTGATTGACAGCGCCACACAGGGCGCGCCTCCCCGCCACCCTGCCAACTCGCACCGCTGCTGACGTTTTGTGGCGGCAGATGGGATAACAATACGCTGGTATTAAGCATCCAAGGTAACGATCCACTATCCCGCTCATGCGGTATCCGGCGGCTGGATAGCGGTCCGTTACATTTGGTACCATGCTGCCTGACTTCACCGGCGGGACAGGATCCGCTGCACTCCCCTGAGCGGGTGGGCGGGAGTGCTGAAAATGCTGGCTGTTGTGAGGAACAGCCCCGGCTGCCCCCCTGGTTTCTAACACACGCAATGCGTTTCTAGACAGCCCCGGGGGCAGTCCCAGGTCTGCTGGCAGTTGGGTCCCTAATTGATCCAACTGCCACTAATCATTGTAACTAATCATTGAAACTTTATTTGTTTCTTTTAATGCTTGGTCTTGAGCATTTTTTTGCCTCATCCTTCATCTCTGCAGAGAACCGTTGTGGCCCTGGCCCACAGGCCACCACCAAACATGCCTACCGGCGGGCCATCACCTGTGGAAGCCAATGTGGGCCACTGGAAACCCCCCTGCCAAACCAGGTCAGCATCAATATAAGCGAAAATTGCAATGACTATTTAATGCTCCATCTCCGGCTGAAGGCTTTAGCCCCCAACCGGCGCTGGTCTCGCAGCTGCAGAAGACACTGAGGACGTCCGAGAATGATCCCCTGGTGCCCGCGCAGGGCCCTTCAGTTACAGAAGGTGCTGAGGAGGTCGCACCTGCTCCAACTGCGGATACCCCTAGGTCATCCCATGTTGAAGCCCCTGCTACAGGTACCGAAGACCCCCCGGTCTAACCGGATGGTTAGGATGAAATAGCAGACGAAATGAAAGGAATCAATATCATTTTTCCTTAGAAAACCCCAGCAGTGCTTCCATGTGATAGAATCTTCAGAAACCATCAACCTCATTCTTATGGCTCTCTTCGTTATTCGTTATTCGTTGATCGTTACTTCGACCCTTTGACAGGTCACCCGACGCGCTCTGCCCCTGTCAGGAATACCTGCGAGAGCGAGGCTGCTGCACTGCAAGCATTAGGTAAATATGTTGCAATAGTTGATAGATCATGCAGATTTTTCCTCTTCGTGGATTTACAGCTATTGTCGTGTGAGACACCTTGTGATGCATTGTGTGCTCAGTAGACAGCACAATACTGTTTATAGAGTTCGAAGATCTCTGGTTACTTCGGGTCCACCTCGTTACCGACAGTGCGATGAAGGAAAGGGCGACCAAAGTTTGTCTTCTCCTGCATATGAACGGAAAATGGGAGGTCGGCGGCTTCATCTCCTCCAGCTCCTTACGAGCGCGAGCAGTGTCATTCGCCCGAGCCTTTCCACAGACGGTAGCTGATCGGCAACTGATGTCTTGGTCGACCTGACGAAGCTAAACCCCGACGGCATGGTACGAATCCTTGGAAATCCGAGTTTTGGGGATCTTTGCCGGCTTGGCTTTTCGTTGACAATTACGCTTCGTCTGCAATCAAGGAGGCGGTTTCTCTTTCTGGCGCCCGGCGCCCTTGGCAACGTTCCTTTTTTTGAAGGAGAGTTCGTTGATTCATGTTTGTACATGTTCATGTCAGTTTATGTTCCGGTCCGTCCAGGGGCCGCGGGGCCGGGGCCGGGGCCGCGGTCCCTGAGTGCATATTAAGTGTTCCGCGCAATGGATTGTAAGTGATGAAAATTCTGGCTGCTGTTGAATATCAAAATTTCCCTGCACGACGTCACTGATTTCACGAATAAGGAAATTGATCGGTACCCCAATTGCAAAAGCACAACTGTTTTACTACCCAGATAGAGTGTAGAATTTTGAAATAACACAAGATATATCCGTACCTGCGAAAATCCCGGAATGTTGAAAGAGCGGATTGAATCATTCTGCAATCATTCTAAACTAATGATTAATTAATATCAGAATCTTTGAAACATGAACATTGGTGAAAAGTGCGCGCGCGTCGCGCCCTTCGTCTGCTTATCTACGACTGGACATGCCTACCTGTAGCAACTCGCGCGTCTTTGTTTTCTACTCGCGCGTATAGACATAAATAAAGTACTTTTTGGCGTGTAGATATCGTCACCTCGTACAAGTACACTGCTCGCTCTAGAAGATAATAAATTATTTTATCCCGCGCAGCGATCGAGAGGGCTAAATAAACGTTTATATTGTTCATCATCGTCAGATTAGCTCATGCCAGGAGTATCTGTACTGCTCCTCCTAGCATGTTGATATTAATGGCGATTGTGATGATGCTAATATTGACATATGATCCAGCTGCGCGAAGCGTCGATTTTTCGGCGGTGAGCTTTATTGCCGTACGGGTACCCGCATAGTGCAGCGGATCGGGCCTATAGGTGCATGACTGAAGCGCTTATCTACTGACATATACTACTAAGTACTATAATCCACCCACCCGCCCACCCACGGTCCTTAATTACACAGCCGTCCGATTACGATCTCACGGTTGGGATGTACTGGTACTGGTACTCGCTACTCGTTGCTGGTAATGGAAAAAAAACTCTAGTACTTCAAAGCGCTGGCAATGCGAATGCTCGCTGCTGGTATTGGTACTCGCTACTTGCTGCTGGTACTATTGGTACTGGTACTGGTACTCGCTACTCGCTGCTGGTAATGGAAAAACAAATCTGGTACTTCAAAGCGATGGCAATGCAAACGCTCGCTGCTGGTACTTCAAAGCGCTGGCGATGCAATTCATGGAACTGTAGGCCAGTGGTATAGAATAACCCGTTCTTTTAAAATTTTCTGAAAAATCGACGCATCGCTGATTCAACTGTCAAGTTAGTTCATATATTAATAAAAAGCGCATGTGATGCCCCACATAACGATGCATGCCAAAAGGATGAGAAGGCTACCATACCTACTACATATTTACTGCTTCAAGTAGGTGGCAAGCAACATTATTATTTACACCAAATCACCAAATTCCCTCACCCCACGCCCTCATCTGCATTGGCCAGCGCAGCATCATCACCATATCTCCCTCGCGGTTGGTTACATCACCAGTAGCATTCGAACATGTTGCGGCAGCATCCATCCTATCACAGCAATCTCTTGGAGCAGCATATCCTTTAACATACCTACCATCTCCTCATCTATGGAATCAAGTAGCCGCATGTTGACATACCAAAATATCAGCTATCCTGCGCGCTGATGTTTTAGAGCAGCCCGCCCCTTTGTTTGAACCAATTGTGTGTGCTGTTCATGCGCTCTATTTGCGCTGCGGTAGGTGCTTGCGCAAAACCCTGACTGCTAGCTCAGACGTTTTCTTTGCGGACTCCATAGTCTTGCCCATTGTATTCCACCATGTAATTGCCCATGGCAGTTTGGCAGTACATGATAGCCTCAAACACACAGTGAGGCAGCTTTCCCAAGTTGTGGTCCCGCAAGTAGTTCTCCTTCAACCGCGCAAACTCCCGCAGATGAGTCCGCTCAGCAAAGTCCTTCATCATATGCCGTAACCGCCGTCGCCGTTGTGGAACTTCATGACCTCGTTGATGCACTGGGCTAGTTCCGCGTCATCGCAAAACTTGCCAAAGATCTTCTGGAACACTCCGATCGTATTCACAGGGAGCTCTTCAACAAGCCGTCACATGAAGGGATCCAGGAAATAGGCCACCATGTGAACATCATACAGCCCACTTGAATTCGGCCATTCGCTCCCCATCTGGCATGGAAGGCACGGAAAGCTTTCACGGACAAAGACTCTTGCACATCCAGCAGCACACCATCAAGAGCTCCGGAGTTCAATCGTGCCAAATCGTTGGCAATGTGCAGCATGTCTGATGAGGTACAGGAAGAAAACTCTCGTGGTGTTGCCGTCGATGAGCTTCAGGGCGTCGCTGTCAGGCAGCAATTGGCTCACGGCACATTGCATGTCCTCCCGCTTTGACGGAGTATACACGACATCCAGGAGCAACTCGCGGTTTGCCACAGCGCTGCCATCCTTGTTTTGTGAAACGTCCAACGAGGTGTCGTCAGCCACGTCGCGAAGGTGCCGTTGGTTGCTCATGACACTATGTATCATGAGGCATGCATTCCCAAACCTGGTATCTGGAATGTCCGTAGGCCAGCGCCATGTGGCCCTTTGATCCGCAGAAACAACTGGCGCATGCGGTCATGTTGAACAATGAAGAGCACGATCATCTTAGCAGTGTCCACAGTCTCGTCCAACAGTTTGGCGAGTCCTCGCACATTAAGTCCAGAGTGTGCGACACACATCCGATACATGGCAAGGTGGGAAACAGTTCCACAAGAGCCATGAGGGTATTCCGCATGTATCCGACATTGTCCGCCACGACGCCGGCCCAGTCTGTGATAGGCCGAGTCTAAAGCTGAACGCTAAACAAAGGAACGTAGTTTTCCACATCCTCACAATCCAAGCCTACCAGATAGGAGTCCTTGAAGGCCAACCACGATTGAAGTTGCTCGGTGAAGTTCACTTCTTTGTCGCCGGCCTCGGTCTTGAAGCTGTCACCGGCCAAGGTGTACAACGACGTAGTTGCAGTACCGCTGAACGTCTTGGCCAGCCGCTCTTTGATTTGAGCATACAGGTCGTCCAAGCCCTTGGCGTTGAACCACGATCTTGACATCGGCCAGTCATTGACAACGAACCCGGGCCCAAGAATGTTTAGAAGAGCAATGAAGTGTGCACTCTGCACAATGGCAGAGGGCAGACCACAGCCCACAATGAACTTGGTGATGGCCATATTGATCTCTTCAGCTTCCTGTCCAGTCACTGAGTCCACGAGCTGCAGCATAGGCCCCTCACGGGCAGCCTGCTGGCCGGCCGGCCGGCTGGCACGCTGGCTGCGCAACATGTTGAGACGCTCTGACTAGGGCTGCACAGTTGCCGTCATTATGGTTGCCAACTTGCGCTGACTCGGAGACCAGGGGGTGCATGACCACGGTCTGAGTTTGGCGGTCCCCGCCACCAGTGCGGCGCCGTTGAAATGAGCCACAAGTTGCGTTATTGAGCTCTGGTATATTGTCCTGCATATTGAAAAATATGTATTTAAGCATATGGTGCATGCTTTTACATATCCAAATAGTGTACTCATGAAGCATGGCAAACAAAATCAAGTTGACGACTTACCTCAGGCAGCTCGGTAGACTTCAAAAAATGTTCCAGCAT